>JADRCH010000226.1:5342061-5407460 GCA_019843965.1 Rhynchomys soricoides | reverse complement strand
AAAGAAAGAAAGAAAGAAAGAAAGAAAGAAAGAAAGAAAGAAAGAAAGGAAAGAAAGAAAGAAAGAAAGAAAAGAAAGTAAGGAAGAAAGAAAGAAAAGAAATACCCCTCAGCACATAAAATTCAGCACATAAAATATGCAGAACAAATGAAAGTATAAAAATAAAACAAAGGATAAAATCAAATAACATATAAAAGCATAATTATTAGAATAAAACCTGACTTTTCAATGGAGGCTCTAAAAGCCAGAAGATTTTAATAGGTGGTCTAGGGACTCTGAAAACACAGATGCCAGCACAGGCAACTATATCAGCAAATTTTCAACAGTAGATGGAGAAAATAATACATTCCATAGGAGAACCTAATATAAGTAAATTCTATCTATAAACCCAGCCCACAGAGGGCAGTAAAAAATAATTCCAATTTAAAGAGGCTAACCAACCCCAAGAAAACACAAAGAATGTATAATCTTAAATGAGCAAATCAAAAAACTGGGAAGCACACACAGCACCAACACTACCACCACCACCAACAACAAAAGAAGCAGCAGCAACACTCCCCCTCCAAAAAAAGACAGTAATTAACAATCATTGGTCATTGCTATCTGTCAACAATGGTCTCAATGTCCAAGAAAAAGAACATTGTGAAAACAGGAGCCCTCCTTCTGCTTTATCCAGAAACTATAACATCAGAATTAGACAACACTTCAGAGAGCACAATGTTGGAAGAAGATATGAAAGAACATGGACCAAAAAAAAAAAAAATGGTATAGCCATTTAAATATCTGAAAAATAAACTTCATACCAAATCATATTGAAAAATTGAAGGGACAAGATAAGATACCACATGCTTGTCAAAGGGGAAATCTATCAGGGACAATGAAATTTTTAGTAGTATTGCAACAAACATAAGGAAGTAAGCACATTCTTAAAGAAAGCACTACTAAAGTATAAATCCATTATTGAGTATCACACACTGTGGAAGACTTCAACACCCTGGAGTAACCGAAAGACAGATAATCCAGACAAAAACTAAGCATAAAATTGCTGGAACTGATATTTTAAACCTAGTGAACCTAAGAGATATTTACAGAACATTTCCACAAAACACAAAAAAAAATACATTTTTTTTTTCAGAACCTCATGGAAATTTCTACATCATTGACCATTAACTCAGACAAAACATAAGTCTAAACTGATATAAAAATGTTGAAATAACACCCTACATCCTCTATGACCACCAATATTAAAGCTGGTTATCAGCAACAACAGAAAACTTATAATCTCATGGCAACTGAACAACTTACTAAACTGAAAAATAGATCAAAATAGAAATTTAGAAAGAATTTAAACACCTTCTAGAATCCAATTAAAATGAAAACACAGTATATCCAAAGTTATGGGACTCAAGAAGGTAGTTCGAAGAGGCAAGTTCATAGAACCAAATATATAATAGCAGAAATGCAGAGAACAAAGATCCAAATTACCAAAATTAGAAACTAAAGGGGTTGGGGAATAAGAAAAGACACAAAGGAAATACAGAGAATGATAAAGACAGATCTTAAAATCCTGTACTCTACTAAATTGGAAAATCAAAGAACAAATGGGTACTTCATAGGTATTAAAGGTAATAAATATCATATAAGCAATTGAAACAGTCCTATAGTACCTGGTGAAATAGAAGCAGTCATTAAAGATCTTATAAATGGGACTATTAATAGCAGGAGCTGTATCTGACTTGGTTGACTGCCTTTGGATCCCTACCCCCTAACTAGGCTGTCTAGCCTAGATACAATAGGAGAAAATGTTCCTAGCCCTACTACAACTAGATAAGCCAAGCATAGTCAAGCTCCATGTGGTGTCTCACTTTTTCTGATACTTTTCTGAGGAGAAAGGGAGAATGATAAGGAGTTTCGATGAGAAGGAGGGACTGGGAGGGGCAGAGGGAGGGGAAACTAAGTTCAGGATTTAAAGTAAATAAAATTAATTAATAACAAAAATCTCACAAACTAAAATGCTCAGAGTCAGATGATTTTAGCATAGAATTCTACTAGGCTATAAAGAGTCAATGTAAGTACTCCTGAAATTATCACACAAAATAAGAACAGAAGGAACACAGTTCATTCATTTAATGAGGCCAGAGTCACCCAGAAAGAGGGTCAGGCGTCATTCAATATGTGCAAATCAACACATGTAATCAACCAAATAATCAGACTGAAAGACAAGAACCAAATTGCCATCTCATTAGACACATAAAAAGCCTTTGACAAAAAACTCCTACACCCTTTCATGATAAAAGTCTCTGAAAGATTAACAGTACAGGAAACATAGCTCAGCAAAATAATAGAGTACAGAGCAACTCCCTAGCCAGCATCAATTTAAATGGAGAGGAAGTCAAAGCAATTCCATTTTAAAAAGGAGAAAGATAGGGACACTCTCTCAATATCCAATACCTGTTCATTAGAGTATGTGAAGTCTTACCAGATCAACAAGACAACAGAAAGAGACAAAGATTCCTCCTTCAAAAATATCAAAGTATCTTCGTTTTTTAGATTTTATTATGTTATGCATTAATATCCCCTTAAATTTAACAAGGAAACTTCTAATATGAGAAACACTTCATGCAAGTAGTTTAATAAAATGTTAGCATGCACAAATCACTAGCTTTCATACTGATAGACTGAAAAATATAATCAGGTAAACAACACTTGTCACAATACCTTTAAAAAACATAAAATGTTTTGGGATTATTCTTCCCAAGCAAGTAAAAAACATGGTTGTAAAAACTTAAAACACATTGAAGAATGAAATTGAAGAAGATATCCCCACACTCATGCATCACTAGAATTAATACAGTAAAATTGTTACCCTACTTAAAACAGTCCACAGATTGAATTCAATCCCAATCAAAATTCCATGACATTTCTTTACAGAGATAGAAAACACAATCTTGAGTGTTGTATAGAAACATACAACAAACACTTTCTGAATAGTAAAAAAAGAAAAGAAATAAAAAGAAACCAACTATGGGGGTGTCACTTTTCTCTTATTACTTGTAACACAGAGTTATCATATTACAGAAAGCTCTGTGATACAGAGCATCACAGTATTAATACAAGAGACACAATAATCAATGGAATTGACTTGAAATCACTGACATATATCTGCACACCTGTGGACATCTCATTTTTTAAAAAGATGCAGAAATGTACACTGAAGAACAAGAGACAACATATTTTATAAATGGTGCTGATCAAATTGAACACCTGCATATAGAAGAATACAAATATTGCTCTGCACAAAATCAACTACAAGTGGCTAAAGGATCTCAACACAAAACCAGATACACTCAACCTGATAGAAGAGAAGTGAGAAATATTCTTAAATATATTGGCATAGGTGAAGATTTTAGATCAGAACTCTATTAGCAAAGACACTAAAACAATTAATAAATAGGAAACTCTTGAAACTTAAAAGTTTCCATATGGAAAAGGAAACAATCATTTAAAGAAAGCAGTGACCTACATAAAAATAAAATAAATTATCTACTATATTTTCTTCTAAGGACTATATCCAAAATATACAAAGAAACAAAAATCTCCATACCCAAGAAAACTAATAACCCAATTTAAAATGGAGTTTTACCTAAATAAAATTTCCAAAAGAGAAAACTGAAATGTTTGACAAACACTTTAAAAATTTTTCAGCATCCTTACTCATGGAAATGCAAATAATAACTACCTAGAGATTTAATCTTACAATTCTCAGAATAGATACATTCAACAATATAAGTGGCAGCTCATGCTAGTGAGGATGTGAAGTGAAGGGAACACTCTTCCATCATGACAATTTAGATAAAGTATCAAAAGAAATTCACAACTTTCAAAGAGTAATTTCTATGAATTTTTCACTTAATATCATTTAAAGAGTCAATGTATTAGATTATCATCATAGATAACATAAAGTAACAAAATGAGTAAATATGATATGAGTGATGTTTATTTCTTTTTTATGTTCATGACAACAGGTAATAATATTATATTAGTCAATTGTAAGGAGGATGAAAATATTAATTCTGTTGTTCCCAGGTACAAACATCAATTCAGGATGTTATTTTGGAAAGTATTATTCATCAACTCCTTTGTTCTTTAAAACTCCTCCTTTAGAAATATATATATGTATACCTAGGTTATATACATTACGATCATATTTAGCACTTAACACAAACTATTGCCATTTTACTGTAATTGGAAACAGAGCTATCAGCCAATTTCATGTGAACTAGTCTCAGAATTTTCTTCCACTCCACCCCTCTTATAATTTGGAATACAACTCATCTCTGAGTGACATGTGCTTATTAGAGTAGAAAAGGATGCAAATCAGCAGGCTGCTGAATGATGTAAGTTACAAATGACCTCATCTTATATATTCCTATGTGCATGTTATTCAAAAAAGTACATAGGAGAGAATTCTTAGTTTAAAAAGCTTGGTAGTGGGCTGCTGTTGTCCAGGAGACTGTGAAAAGTGTAAGAAGTAATTGATGCAAATGGACTCTCTTGAGAGGTCATGGAAATGATTTTGACTGGACTTTGTTGGTATTTGCATAGCAGCCTCATTCAACACTTCACTTTCAAATGGTTAATTCTAACTTGTGTGAATTTTATCCCAACTGCATTTTCTTAATTTTCAAATAGAAAATGCAAATGTACTCACAAAGGAAAATGAAATTCAGGAATGCCATTTTGGAAGTCATTCTCTCAAATAAACCCAACACTCACCTACCCTTAGATATGCACCAAACAGAAAATCACTGTTACAGTAGATCATTTTGGTAAGTTTATCACAGGCTCCAGGAAGCCTGCAGAATTGAATTGAAGCAAACAACTCACCATAATCAATGTCTGTGTCTTTCTAAGGAACCACAGGCTAGATTTCCTATTATTCTGAAGAGTTTAGAAGTCAAAAATCATTAAATTGAGAAAAAAAATTAACTTATGGTTACAAACATTTATGTGCTGATAGCGTGTTCACACACACACACCACCATACACCCACACATATACACACACTCACACACACAGTTTTGAAAACTATTTTAAGTGACAGTTCAATGACTCGCTTATGAGCTTACCTAAAGATCTCTTCCCCATATTTCAAGGTAAATAGTGGGGAAATGATAAGTCAAATTAAAATTTAAATGTAACTATTTGGTAGAGCTTGAGTTCTTTGGCATCGTGTATCAGTTAAAGGCAATCTATAGATGCACATGGATTACTTATATACTAGTGTATCTCAGTCAATGGAGACTTTTTGCCTCAAATAGCTCTATAAATATCAAGTCATTGATTTACAGGTAATCAGCTTTACTTTGCTTCTTGTGTGAAAGGGGGATTTTATCTTCCACCAGATGACACTTTAATGAAGAAAAAGAAGACACCATTTTCCATTATAAAACACAAGTCACTAAATTTTCTTCTAGTTGGCAATTCCATACCAAAATAGATGCCTTCAGAAAAATATTCAAACGGAAAAAAATTTACTTAACATTGTGCACAATTTCTCTGAATGTAGCAGTTTATCTCAGGGTGTGGCTTTATTATCCATGAGAATAAAAGACACCATGTTTTTCTTTATGTCAAATACAAGTTCCTGTATGTTTTTGTTTTGTTATCATATGAGTTCTGACAAGAGGATACTGACAACCTAAAAATGCTTAAAATATAAACTTGTCAGTGGTCACAGCCATGATCTTTATGGTCCTTCATATTTAACTGAAGAAAGTCAAATTTATGACATTAAATCAGAACACAAATAGGTATTTCAAATAGAAAAGCAAGTAGAAAAATAAAAGCCAATCGCTGAAGATAGAGAGATGGCTCTGCCAGCAAATTACATGCCATACAAGTATTTAAACCTAAATTTGCTCCTCAGAACCTGCGTAAAAATCAAGGCATGGTGGTGTTCAATTATTATTATTATTACTATTATTACTATTATTATTAATTTTAAACTCCAGATTTTATACTCCTCCTGGTTCACTCTCTGACTGTTCCACATTTCGTACCTCCTCTTTGCACCCCAGTCTCCCCTTAATATCAGCATTAAGGAACCAGAATAGGCATAGCTCTGGGACTCACTAGTCATACATGTTGGTTAGCTTTGTGAGTTCCAGATTAGGTGAAACATGTGCATGTTATCTTCCAAATATTTACATACTCCTAAGAACAAATACAGCATATTGGCATATATAAATGGATTCATAAGAGAACATGTCAAGACACAAAAAATCCCATTCTCCACATACACAAATATGTCAGAAATCATTTGACACAAAAGAGAATTTATTTACAAATTTCCATTTCTTCAGTTACTGAGTATTTCCAAAGTCAATAGCCATCACAAGTATTTAAAGAATCTCTCTCCTGTGCCATTCTTCCATGCTTCACACCTTCTCTTTCTGCCCTCTGGTGTCTGAGGCACTTCTCCACTGCTGTCCAATCTGTTGTAAAGTTGCAGAATTTTCTTATATCTCAGGAGGATAGATTTTAAACAGAACTTTCAAATCTTAGCCATAGCCTAACTTTAAAGGTCAATGCAAAAATAATTTAAGGGATGAAATTTGAAAAGGAGCAAAAAAAATTATCCAATTCTGCACAGTCATCTCCGTAAAAGTTAAAAAAAATAGCTAATAAATAGCAAGCCTGGGAAAGGTCAAAATTGAAATTATTAATAAATGCTAAATAACCAAGAGCTAGTGCCAGCAATACAGAAAATGATGAAATGCCAATTTCGAAACACATTGTGAAGCCAAAATCTTTATATTTAATTCAAAATGTCCATAAGAGGGAGAAATAAAACAAATTTCTATGCTAAAGCTTCGCATGTCCTGATTACTAGACTGCTGACAGAAATACTGTTTCTGCTTAGGATGCAGTGCCATCATGCATAAAATGCTTTTATCTTTCATAGATTGCTATGTAGATTTGATTGAAATAAATTAACTAATTTATGAGATGACCCAGGGATTCTTCCTTCTCAAGTAAGTTAATAAGTGATAAAGGAAGAACACTTTAGGAGAAAGTTTTATAAATCTTAACTTTAATGACAAACTGGTATACTTTAGATATTCTTAAACTTAAGCCTTTTAATTATATAGCACTAACGTTTATTTTTATCCACTATTTATGAGTAATGTACATCTCTATAGGTGTACACACACCTGTGTGTGGGTCACGCAGATGGCAGATGATGATGCCAAATTTCTTGGATCTACAACTGTAGGTTTTTCTGATATTCCTATTGTGTGTGTTGGGAATTCAACTCCAGTCTTTTGGAGCATCAAGCCATCTTAATGGAGAAGCCATAACTTCAGCTCTCAATGTTATTTTTTTTGTAACATTATTTTGTACGCACATAGCAGTAAAATGTTGTAGATGTACATAACAGGCAAATAATTTCCATTTCTAACTGATTATTTGTGAAGTTATTATATTTAAAGCATGTGATGTGTTACTAATCAATAATGAAACATATTGTACATGTTCCTTAGTCACATCAAATTTCAGATTCAACATTTAAGACTAGCTTTGTTTTGGGATGACTCTGTGAAACATGCAGTATTTGTAAACTTAAAATACTTAGGAAATGTTCACTTTTATTTTACAAGCACATGTTCATGTGGTATGTTTATTTTCCACCTATGTTTAAAAACATGTTTAGTCATTATCTTATTTATATATTTGTGTTTACATTTTAAAATTAATTTTCTAGAGGTTACAGGACTTTAATATTAATTTCAAGTTTTTATTTTTACAAATACCTTAACTTTTCAGGCTTAGTTCCTCTCATTTGGAATTTTACCACTTTGGAGATGGAAGCCAAAAACAATCTACAAAGTCAAACGAACCTGTACTGTATTAGCAGGTGCTCAATCAAAATAATAAAATTATTTAAATCAATGACAAATTAGTTCATGTTGATGTAGTCAGTTTCTTTATCAAAGCAATTGTTCCAATTTGTTGACATTTTAGTCTGTCTTTCTTTTCAACTCAATTTTTTATCCTTTCTGAAATTCTTTAAGCTGTGGAGAAAACCATGAAACTAGCTCACACAAGCACAAGACTAAATATCTGTATGTTATAAAACAATTATTAGATAATGAAATTTATAACAAAGTCTTAAAGAGACAATAGTAACTTGTAACATTAAATTATACCTTTTATATCTCCTTTCTAGAACTTTCCAGTCTTATTTATTTTATTGTGTAATATTTCTAAAACGAGATAAAGAAGGAAGAAAATTTCTGGAAAACCTAACAAAGTCTAATGATGTCTCTTTTATATAATAAGGCCGAGATATATTTATACTGAAGTTAACCATTTTCTACAATGTGTGCCCTTGGGGAAATCTGTGTCTGGAATGTTAATTACAATTATCCATAGGCCACAGAAAATAGTAAAATATAAAGGTAATCTTTGACTATACTGTTATAGCATCTGTATTAGTGAGTTCACATATCTTGTGTAAAGAGTAAGTAACAAGAACTATTCTCAAAGAGTTCAGGAGCCAACATGAAACAACAGTCAAAGAAAACAATGCACTATACAACTTCAACTCTGAGAGAGAGAGAGAGAGAGAGAGAGAGAGAGAGAGAGAGAGAGTTAGAGTTTTGCAGAGACAGGTTGCAGGTAAAGACAGAAAGAGCCAGAGCATACTGAACCAGAAGATTAGAAGAGATTGTCAGAGTTAATTTAAACAGAGCAATTCAGTCATAAGCTGAGAGTAGCTCATTTGAATCAGTCATCTTGAAGAGGAACCAGAAGAGCTGAGTAGAACAGGTGAGCCAGAGTTCAGAAAGAGTTAGAGAAGGTGAGCTTACTTAGTAGTAAGCCCCTGAAACGACATTTACATTAAATAAAAGTTACATTTATATGGCACAACCATGACTAATGAAAACTGGCAAGAGCCGTGAAGCAAGCACAGCTATCTGACAGAGTCTAGTGAAGCTAAGCTGAATACTGTTTTCACTATTGCGCTGTCTTTCACCTTGGGATTCTGATCTCTCCATGTTACATTTGTGCGGGACTTTTTACTTGATGAATCATTTATGTCTTTTCCCCAGAAAATTATATCTGATCTCAAACAAGTAACGCTATTTGGTCCTACTCTGGAGTCTTGCTTGCCATGGAGGTTGTGAAAAGCTCAACAGTTACAGATAGTCCCAGAGTTCTCTTGGCACACCTGCCTGTAAACAAGCTCAAAGAATGAAATGTGGAAGAGATCATATTATAAGCTTCCTCCTACAAGTTGTCTACAGGACAATGTCCCCATCACACAATAACAAAGTTAGTTTGCCTAAAACAACCTTTGCTGAAAAATAGATGATATATAATTAATATAAAAATTTACCAATAATGAGGAGACTGGCTCAAATTAAGTTACAGTGAAGTCTTGTAATTAAAAAACAAAGAGAAAACAACTGGCTAGAACAACTCAGATTGTTACCTGAGAGAGCTTTAAAACTTTTGGCTAGACCTAGCTCACAAGTTGTTCTTCAACTGCTATGAATTTTCCAAGGCATGGGAACTTGTCTAAACTGACTCAGATATTTTTTTCTGTCTGTTTAATGTTTCACTTTCCTGAAGAATAAAGTATCATATGTCATAAATATGTAGTCTAAAATAATTTGAAATTGATTATATCTCATTTCTCTGTACTTGTAATAGTTGTCCAGGAACAAAATGGTATGCTCTGTATTTCTTTTGAAATGATAAATTTGCCTATTTTGTGGAATCTGTACAAATAAAGAGATATTCTTGTTGCTAGTCAATCAGAGATAAAGCATTTTGCTCTCTGACTCATTCACCCATAATCCCCTATGCCTGTTCTTGATCTCTTCTGTCTTCACTGTCTGAATGTAAGCACTGGTCCCAGCAAGAAACCAGTTCCTATGAAATTTACTGTAAAAATTCAGCTATTTAAAAAATAGAAAAACCAAAGTTATTTAGGCAGAATTAAATAAACTTTTTGAGTGTTTCAAAATTAAGCTTATAAAATTACTGATAAAATATAATTTCTTAATGAAAAAACATAATCTTAATTATTTAAGAATACATTTATGCTAAGAATAGTTTGTGCATAGATATCCATAACTAATATTATATATATTTTAAAAGAAATGAATCAGTTACGAAGAATAATATTCTTAGTAAACAGAAAATAATTAAAATTTTTCCATGTATAATGTGGTAATTTTTATTATAGTAACACAATACTATTAAAGGGAGTCTACATATGACCTCAGTCATCAAGATAAGGGACTGGAAGATGGCATGCATGTTTGTAGGTAATGTGTTCTGCTTTCTTGTCCACATGTGCACACAGAAACAATGGAGCAAGGAGAGAGCGACGATCATGTTTGCTTGGTCATCAGAATCAACCATGAAAGGCAAGCAATCCTAGTCCTTTTGCCTTCTTTCCAGAGTTAATATGGTGATGAAGAACCAATGCAATGTCTCAATTAGTATGGGAGACATTAATGTATTATAAGACATGCGAATTTTTGCCATGATGGTCAAGCTTCTTTTCTAGAAAGATAATCTTGACAGAATAGCAGCATTCCCAAAGAAAAATTTAACAGTGAATGAGAGTTGATAAAGCCATCTAATGTAGGAAGGAACACTGATATGCAAGTGTATGACATTAGGAATATACTCTAAATTCTTGAAATCCTGGGCAAATTCAAATGTGCCTAAGCTTATATTTCTTGTGGCATCTATAAAGGGAAGTAATGAGCCATCACAGGAAAGCATAGAACATGAGAAAGACTAACAAAATCCATGAGTAACTTAACAGTAAGTAGTACATGTTCAAACATGTTAAAACCCTATTTGCAAAATTTACTACTCCTAAGTTTTGAATCAATTATACTTGAAAAGATACTGTAACAGCTATTCTCTAATAAAAAATTACTTTGAAAGAACTTGTTTTAATTTATGTCTAACATTTGAACTTATGAATATTACATTCTATCATTTTAGTGTATGGGAGTAAAGCTTTGGACATTTCTTATAAACATTTTTGTTAAAATAATATTTTTGAATTCTGGCTGGTGAAATGGCTCCATAGATAAGAGCATTACATTCATCTATAACTACAGTTCTAGCAAATTTAATCCCTCAAGCTTAAATGGGGTCTTGCACTCAAGAGTGTATTTCCCCACACAAAAACAAATACATCTATACATAACTAAAAATGGTAAAAATAAATCTTTAAAATAAAATGATGCACATAGCTATACATTAGATGAGTCTTTGGGAATCCTGTGGAAGAGGGACAGAATGATTGTAGGAGGCACAAGGGTCAAACGAACATAAGAAAACCTACAGAATAAACTAAACTGGACATACAGAGGCTCAACAAGGCTAAACGCCCAACCGGAGAGCATACACTAGACTAATCTAGGCCCTCTACCCAAATGTAGCAGATAAATAGCATGGTATTCATGTACGGTTCCTAACAGAGGAAGCAGGTCCTGTGTTTGATAATATTGGCTGCTTTTGACACCCTTCTCCTTACTGGGTTGCCTCATCTAGCCTCAACAGTAAAAGATGCACCTAGTCTTACTGTGTAGAGGAATTTCAACCCAGCAATATAGCAGGGCTGCTCCAGTAAGAGACTTGATCCAAAGGCTTTGTGGGCCTATATGATCCTTTTAGAAATACAGAAATGTCCTTAGTACAAAACTTTAATTCCTTTCGCTAGAATACAGACATGCCTTTAGTGCACTTTAATCACAAATAAATGGCATTGAATTGAGAAGCAAAGTGACAAATATGAAACAGATTTGATTAATTAATTTGATTAGTTAATTAATTTTAAAAGTAAAATGATAATTTTAACTAGACTCTATACCCAGGATTTAGGAGGAAAAAAAAAATGTTTCATATTGGTCAAGAAAAACTTTTGAACACCTCCTCTCCAGCTTCAGTACTGGATCTGTGGGGGTTAGGGGTCATTGTTGTCTCTGACCTTGGATTCAAACTTTGTATACATGATGTTCAGTTAAATAGAAATCTAGTGACTAACTTGAAAGGAGCTTTGTACACAGTGTTCTCTCTGATGTGACAGTTTTCTTCAAGGGCTTTCTCATGATTATTATAGATAATTTACACATTTTCCACCCTACTTAATTTACTTACAGCAATTCTTTGGTTCTAAACACTCATTCAAGGAAAACACTTTCATGAAATATATGAGTAAAGGAGCTAAAAGAGTTAGAGGAAATCTGTTGAAAACTGATATTTTGTAGTTTGTGAGGAGCATCTCAATGCTAAGTCTTCTTAAAGAATGTTTCTCTTGAAGTTTAAAAAGATATGCATGGATCTCTGGAGTCTAGCTTCTTGAGTTCTTTGTATACATTGGATATTAGCCCTCTATCGGATGTAGGATTGGTAAAGATATTTTCCCAATCTGTAGGTTGCCATTTTATCCTATTCACAATGTCCTTTGTCTTACAGAAGCTTTAAATAACCCTATCAAAAAATGGGGAAGTGAGCTCAACAGAGAATTCTCAACTGAGGAAACTCGAATGGCTGAGAAGCACCTAAAGAAATATTCAACATCCTTAATCATCAGGGAAATGCAAATCAAAACAACCCTGAGATTTCACCTCACACCAGTCAGAATGGCTAAGATCAAAAACTCAGGTGACAGCAGATGTTGGGGAGGATGTGGAGAAAGAGGAACACTCCTCCATTGCTGGTGGGAATGCAAATTGATACAACCTCTCTGGAAATCAGTTTGGTGGACCCTCAGAAAAATGAACATAATGAGGACCCAGCTATTCCACTCCTGGGCATATACCCAGAAGATGCTCCAACATGTAATAAAGACACATGCTCCTCTATGTTCATAGCAGCCATATTTATAATAGCCAGAAGCTGGAAACAACCCAGATGTCCCTCCACAGAGGAATGGATACAGGAAAATGTGGTTCCTTTACACAATGGAATACTACTCAGCTATTAAAAACAATGACTTCATGAAATTCATAGACAAATGGACGGATCTTGAAAATAATATCCTGAGCGAGGTAACACAGTCACAAAAGAATGAACATGGTATGTACTCACTGTTAAGTGGTTATTAGCCCAAAAGTTTGAAATACCCAAGAGTCACTTCGCAGCAACATAGTACTGAGTGTGAGGTCCCAGAAGGAGGGCTTAGAGAAAGGACTGAAGGAGCTGAGGGAGTGTGCAGCCCCAGGGAGGTAGCAACAGTGGGAACTGGCTTGCCCCCACCCTGATACTTCTGGAGACTGATCCACCAACTAAAGAATACACATGGAGGGACCCATGGTGCTGGCCACAAATGCGGCAGAGGAGGGTCTTGTTATTTGTCAGGGGGAGGAGAGGCCCTTGGGCCTGAGGGAGTTAGATCCCCCAGCATAGGAGAATGACAAGGAGGGAAGACGAGAGTGGGTGGGTGGGTGGGAGGGTGGGTTGGAGAATATTCCCATAGTGGTTGTGGGAGGGTGGAGGGAATGGGGAGGTTAGAAAGGGGAGATCTGAAAAGGGAGAAACATTTGAAATGTAAATAAAATCTGAAAATAAAAAAAAATTTTAAAAAAAGGTATGCATGTGAAAATTTAAAATATGAAAATGTCAAATAGTCATTGTGACTTCAGAGTCAAGTTTGTTACTGATAAATAATACTTCTCATTTTATATTTTCTGCTGTATACCTAAATAATCAGAAGTGTTAAAAATATATATGTATATACGTACAAATACATATATGTGCATGTGTGCATGTGTATTGTATATATAAGCTTATATACACAAATTATAATTTGTCATTATATAGCATCAATATTATCAAAGTATAATAAACATAATTGAACTAGTTTTTTCCTCTATAAATGTATTCTAACTTAAACATTTTATTTTACTGAAGATTTCATACTATTCCTTCCTCCAAGCTAGTTTTCTAACACCTGATGTAGGGTTATCAAGTACAATTTGTATTTGCCACACAATCCTGATGACCTGAGTTTTCCATTACAATAAAACATGACCAAAGGGCAAGAAGAGAGACTCCCATACATAGCTCTTTCTTCCCTCCTATATGTATACAGGATACTACTAATAAAATAAACTTAAATGTTAAATAAGTTTTCCTATTTGGATTAAGTGGAAATTTTCTTTTTTAATTCTAATTCTTGCTTAACTAAATTTATTTAAATCATTTTTTTGGTCTTTATCTTTTGTTTTTAATTCTTTACCTTTGCAATAGTGTAGATGAGGTTGTGGTTTTGGATGTAATATTTTTATGCCCACTATTTTGGGGTAGATATCTGGATTAATTTATCCAATATCATGTAAAATGGGAAATGCTTAAATGGAGATATGGATTAAAATCATCTGGCTCTAGAGTTTCATCTAATGAGCAACAAACTGTAAATAAATTCACACATCAGAAAAATAAGTTTGAGATTGAATTTTGAAATCTGAATTCAGAACTTAAGTAAATGTTAATTTAAAACCAGTCAAATGTAATCTAGAACTCTCACAAGTCTTTGAATTTAGAAAGGTTACCAGCTTCAGACAAAATTGTTGTCATAATTCAAAATTAAATCTATGAAAAATTACCAGGAAAAAAATTACAAATGATTCTCATTGGTCAGTGAGAATCACAGAACTGTGTGTGTTTGTATGTTATTCTCTACTAGTAAGTGATAACAATTTTTTTTATTTTATTTATTTGTTTATTTATTGTCTATCTCTACTTCAGATATAAGGACAGTAATCTATCATATTAACCATTTCTTTTGGATTAAAGTGGTAACATTATATACTTGACCATATATAAATATGATGGAATGGATGACTAGATTTTATTAATGAGAATAAGATATAAAAACTACTTAGTTTGGCCACAGAAGCTGAAGCAGTCATTTCAAAAACGCCCTTGCTGGAAGGTAAGAGTAGCAGCCTTCTTATTCTCATTTCTTTGTCGTTGTCGTCTTCTTCTTCTTCTTCTTCTCCTCCTCCTCCTCCTCCTCCTCCTCCTCCTCCTTCTCCTCCTCCTCCTCCTTCTTCTTCTTCTTCTTCTTCCTCCTCCTCGTCCTCCTCCTCGTCCTCCTCCTCTTCTTCCTCCTTTTCTTCTTCTTTTTGTAGTCCCTTTGTCACATATATTCTTTTCTCTTTAATTTTATTTAATCTTTTTCTTTTACATCCAGATTTTATACCCCTCCCAGTCCTCCCTCTGACTGTTCCACATCCCAAAGCTTCTCCCAGTCCTTCTCAAAGAGGATGTCTCCACCCACTCCAACCCCAACCCCACAAGACCCCCCCACTTTCTGGGGCCTCCAGTCTCTTGATGGTTAGGATCATCTTCTCTGACTGAAACCAGACCAGGCAGTTCTCTGCTAAAAATGTCAGCTGGTGTATACTGCCTGGTAGGTGTTCTAGAGTATGAGAGAACTAGGAGGTTCATGTTAATTGAGACTGCTGGTCCTCCTACAGAGTCACCTCTTCAGCTTCTTCCAGTTTTCTCTAATTCATACCCATGAGTCACTAGCATCTGTCCATTGGTTGAGTATAAGTATCTGCATCTGACCCTTTCTGCTGAGCATTGGGTCTTTCAAAGGGCAGTCATGAGCACTACATAGCCTCAACAATAATGTCAGCCCTTGGGTACTCAACTTGAGTTGGATATCAATTTGGGCCTGTAGCTGGACATCCTTTTCCTCAGGCACTTCTCCATTTTTGTCCCTGTAATTCTTTATGATAGGAAAATCATAGGTCATAGTTTTTGACTGAGGCAAGGCAACCCCCTTCAATTGTTGCCCTGTCTTTCTGCAGGACCGTCCCATTCAAATGATAAGATATCAAGCTATACCACTCCTACAAATATACACCAAAAAAAAAATGTTATAACATATAACAAAGATACATGCTCCACTGCATTCTTAACAGCCTTATTTATAATAACCAGAAGCTGGAAAGAATCCAGATGTCCTTCAACAGAGGAATAGATACAGAAAATGTGATGCATTTACACAGTGGAGTAATACTCAGCTATTAAAAGCAATGACTTAATGAAATTCACAGACAAATGGATGGAAATTAAAAATATCATCCTGAGTGAGGTAACCCAATCACCAAAAAAAAAAAACCCAAAAAAACAAAAACAAAAACAAAAAACAAAAAACAAAAAACAAAAACACATGGTATGTGTTCACTGATAAGTGGATTAACCCAAAAGCTAGGAATACCCATGATACAATTCACAGACAACATGAAGCTTAAGACAAAGGAAGACCAAAATGTGAAAACACCTTCCCTTCTTAGAAGAGGGAACAAAATTCTCACAGGAGATAGATGGTGGGAGGAACATGGAAAGAAGAGAAGAAAGGGAAAGGAGAAAGGGAGCAGGATCATTAATGGAAGGATATGATATGCCGAGGGTCAGGAATTTAAACAGAGGTGTGTAGTAATGGGAAATGGGGAATTGGGGGTAGTCACCTGTAAGTCCCAGATGCCAGAAAACCAAGAAGTTCCAAGGACCCAGTGAGAATGAGATTAGCTGAAATGCCCATCAAAGAGGAGGGAGAACCAGAAGAGACAATATCCAGAGGTTACGCAAGTCCCCCGGTTGGGAGAAGGGGCCACTCACTCATCTCCAAATTTTTAACCTGGATTGCTCCTATTTAAAGGAAATACAGGGACAAGGTCTGGAGCAGAGACTGAAAGAAAGGCCATTCAGAGACTGAACCACCTGGAGATCCATCCCATATACAGACACAAAACCCAGACACTATTGCAGATTTCAAGATGTACTTGCTGACAGGAGCCTGATACATCTGTCTCCTGAGATACTCTTCGAGAGACTGACAAATACAGAGGTGGATGCTCACAGCCATCCATTGGATTGAACATGTGAACCCCAATAAAAGACATAGAGCAAGGACTGAAGGAGCTGAAGAAGTTTGTAACACCATAGGAAGAGCAACATCAACCAACCAGACCCCCCAAAGGTCCCTGGGTCTAAACCACCAACCAAAGAATACACATGGAGGGACACATGGCTCCATCTACATATGTAGCAGAGGATGGCCTTGTCTGGAATCCATGGGAGGAAAGTACATTGGTCCTGTGAAGCCTCAATGCCCCAGTGTAGGTGAATGCCAGGGTAGTGAGATGAGAGTGGTTGGGTGTGTGGGAGAGCACCTTCATAGAAGCAGAGGGAGGGGGTATATGATAGGGGATTTCCATAGAGGAAACTGGGAAAGAGGATAATATTTGAAATTTAAGTAAATAAAATGTCCAATAGAAAAATGAGGTATAGAACTAAACAGAGAATTCACAACAGTAGAACCTAGAGTGACTGAGAAACACTTAAAAAAATGTTCAAAGTCCTTAGTCAGAACAGAAATGAAAACCAAAAAGAGCCTGAGATTCCACCTTACACCAATCAGAATTGCTAAGGTCAAACCTCAGGTGACTTCACACATTGGTGGGGATGTGGAGAAAGAGGAACACTCGTCCATTGCTCATGGGACTACAAACTGGTACAACCATTCTGTAAATCAGTCTGGAGTTTCCTCAGATTATTGGAAATAGATATACCTGAAGATCCAGCTACAACACTCTTAGGCATATACCCAAAAGATGCCGCACCGTGCCACAAAGGCACATGTTCCTTGATATTTATAGTGGCCTTCTTTATGATAGACAGAAGCTGGAAACCACCCAGAAGTCCTACAAGAATGGATAGAGAATATGTGGTTCATTTACACAATGGAATACTACTTAGCTATTAAGAACAAGGACATCCTGAGTTTTGTAGGTAAATGGATCTTCCTAAGTGAGGTAACTCACACCCAAAAGGACATTCAAGGTATGTACTCACTAATAAGTGGATATTAGCCTAAATAAATAAATAAATAAATAAATAAATAAATAAATGTGCAGAATACCCAGGACACAGTCCACAGATCTCAAAAAGTTTGACAAGCCAAAGGGCCCAAGTGAGGATGCCTCAATTCTACTTGGGAGGGGGAAGAATGCAACATAGGAGGGGGAGGGAGAGAGGGTGCTAGACAGGGGACCTGGAGAGGAAGAGAATAACTTGATCATGTATTGGTTGGGGAAAATTTACTGAAACCCTGAGGACTAGCAGAAAGAATGGAAACAGGCAACCTTGGGAGGTAAGTGGTGTAGGTATTCTCCAGAAAATACCAGAGACCAAGGAGGTGAGAGACTCTCAGGAGTCCAAGGGAGGGACCTTAGATGAAATGTCTTTGTTATTATCTTCTAAATCAGCACTTCTGTCTAAAGGCTACCCAGGTAAGTAAACTGTGACAGGTACCCTGTATGTGGTTGGACTAACTCTCCTGAGGCTCATCTTCTATCCCATGATTTATCCCAATTTCTTTCTTAGGTCATTCAATTCCTAATGCCAAGTTAACTTCAACTTGATGATATCATATTTCTGGGGAAGTCTCCAGCACTACTATTACCCCATTGCAATTTATGAATCTACAAGAAATATCTGTCCAAAGATTATTCTTTAGAGCCTACACATTTCATTCTTGATGTTCTGCAGTTGGAACAGTTTTCTTTGTAATCTAGTTTCCAAGATCCTTGCACACTAGAAAAGATTGATTTATTTTCAATTATATCCTGCTATATGTGTATAAGTGTTTTCTCTAAAGCATAGTTCAAAGTGTCCCTAGAAGAAAATGTTTGTCCCAACATCTTGCTTCCAATTAAGATACAAGGTCCAGCATGGCTTTCTTAGCCAGTAATTTTCTTTAAAGACATATTGGATGATGGTAGTGAAATCTGTGACTCAGATGGGGTAAATATCTTGATGATTCACTGTGTGAAAATTTTTGTTTAGAAACAGAGAATCCAACGGAAGGAAGAAGAGAAAAACTTCAACTGTGTTTTGGCTTGAATTGAGGAACAGCTCCTAATTCTTCCTCTACTCCCTTCTGTAAGTTTACCTGTACACTTTATTTCCTCTAAACTTGTACAGAGTAAAACTCACTATTCTTACTAAAACGTGTCACTACAAAGAAAACTGTATTAATTTTGTTTAATTATGGTATTTTAAGAAGTTTCACAAATATCCATTTATTATTTCACAGTGCTACCACTCAAAACTTCAAAGACACTAAGGAATGCTTCCATGTGTTGGCAATGGCACCATCCTACAAGTACATTGAAGTTTTTAATTAAGATTTGTTTTTTAGTTTAAGTGATTCTAAATTTACTTCTTTGTGATATGGGTCTGAAGACAATGTAGACTTATTGCCTTTTGGCCAGAAGCAACTTTATTGAAACAAAGACCATCACTGTAGGCTTTCATATACAATCTAACAAGAAAGTCATCCTCAAGTAGAATTCTCCTTACTTCATACTGAAAAAAATATTTTGTGCAAATTTTGCCTCCTAAAATAAAAGTTTCTAGAGGCTATTGTTTATTTCTAAAGCTGATTTATTTGTAAAAATATCTGTGACTCACTTCAAAAAGCAGTTGTCTTATATGATCCTAACTTATGCACATACCTTTAATCTGGTGGGCTTGTACATATACTATTTATCTGGGGTGGAAAGGGGCTATAAATAGACCTTGGAGCATGGGAAGGGGTTGTAAAATCATTGGATAGATTTTAATGTTCTTTGAAGACCTTATTTGCATGGAGAGGCATTCCAAGGTCCCAGGTACTGACTGGGCTAGTTCTTATACTGAAAAGAAGAAGTTGAACTTGTCTTTCAAGGACAACCTGACCTTCCACAGGTAGAGTGTATGGGGCATCAGGTTTACAGGACAAAGTCAGAGAAGGGAAAGTCCTGCTGGTAAAGGAGTCCTCCATTTTTTCTCCAAACTCATAGTAGCTATCCAGACATGATATCCTGTGACCTTAATTAGCAGCATTTCTCCACAGAAACAAATAGAATGAGACTTAACAAAGAAGACAAGGGAAAAGGGTCTTCACAATTTTTAGAGAAAATATGATCTGCAAAGCAGTTAATCAATATATAATTTAAAGCCTCTCTTGAAAGGTCCAGTTCAGTGCACACTCATGTTTGCTTACAAACTACTAGCATACAAATGAAGTTGGTAGTCTATCAAAAAACAAAGCAAAAAACCATACCACACCAAACCAAACCACAATATAGAAACAAAAGAAAATAGGAATGTGTGAGGGTTTTGGTTGAGAGTGATATTAAAGGAGTTGGAGGGATGAAATGGTGATTACCTATGATCATATTCCATAGTGTTTATGAATAAGAATCCCAAAAGCAAGGAAAAGTTAAAATACCTAGTTATGCTCAACAAAAAAACAGAAACAAAAAAATTAAAAATGTATAAAAATATTCAAATAAAATTTTAAAGCAATATAGAGCAATCCTGTTTTGTATTCATTCAACATTAATCTAAAAAATTCAGGAATAACAACAGTAATATAATTACATATTTAGATTAATGTTCTCCCTGTGCAATGCTGCATATATGATTATTACTATTTTTTGCTGTTTACTTGATGTGGTGTATGTGTGTGTGTGTGTGTGTGTGTGTGTGTGTGTGTATGTATAGGATTGTTTGTCACAGAGTACATGTGGTGGACAGAAAGCTTATTTTGGAAAAAAAAATTCTCTTTTCAATTTATCTTGGGTTCCAGGATTCAAACATAGGATGTCATTCTGGTATACTGGGGATGGTACCTGCTGAAATCTACCACAAGCCCAAGTCTTCTAAAACTGTGCACATTAAATTACCATTCAAATAAACTTCATGAAGCATCTTGAAAAACTTTATTTACAAAATTTTCCTTGGTTTCAGGTAATCACTAAGTTTGAATTCAGAAATGTTACTGGGTTAACTTTATTTTCTTAAACAAAATCAGAGTATTTTAAAGTAATTTCCGTACTGTGGTTAAATATTAAAGCACAGAATATTAAGTATTAAATATAGGGAATAGTCATAGCATTATTAAATATAGAAACTCTCCCTATTACAAGAAGAGATAGATTGAAGACAATAGTGGTACTGAGATTAAATCTAGAGACTAAGTTTGGGTGGAAAAATGTTGATAATTTTAAAAATATGGATTAGAATTGAGAATAACTAAAGAAGTAAAACAAACAAACAAACAAACAAAAAACAAGGAGTCAAGACAACAAATGTAGTTTAGTAAATTCCAGTAGATATGAACAATGAACTCAGAAGATATAAAAACAGATCAGATATATATCAAAATTATCATCATGCCTAGGAAGTATGGAACTGAAAATCAAAACAACTTTGAGATTATAGTTTAACCTAATCAGAATAGGTATAATCAAGAGAGCAGCTGATGCCTAAATGCTGACAAGAATGTGAGAAAAGGGGAGTCTCATTCACTGCTTGTGAAACCACGAACAGAACTAGCCTCCCTGTAAATTGGTTGAGATAATTCTCAAAAAATAAATATATAGTCTGACTCAGAGAACTTATTACCATGTGCCCCAAGGACTGTACATACACTCACAGATGCTTACTCATCCAAGCACTTTGCTGTTCTAGTCACTAGAGCTAGAAAACAGAAAGAATTCAAATGTTCTTCAACTGATAAATGATGAAAATATGGTATTGATGCAATATGGAATTCTATTGATACATAAAAAATAAAATCACGTTTTATAGGCAAGTATATGGAATTAGAAAATAGTATGTTAAGTGAAGTAATTCAGACTGAGAAAGACAAAAGCCACATGAGTTTTCTTAGCTGTGCTTACTACCTCCGTAGATGACTCACATGGAATAACCACAGACAACAATAGAGTAAGCATGGACTGGGAGGTGGCATGGTGTAGAAGACAGTGGAAGAAAATAGGTGATATAAAGGGTAAATGTTAAAATGATGTGTCTGTTTGAACTGCACAGAAAGAGAGGAAGATTGGGGTCAAAGTAACACTAGGAATGTTTGAAAGCCAAAAGGAAATTCATTATGAATTTCCTACTAAGATACTCTGCAACAGCCAGTATTTAGGAGAATTATTTATTTGTGCCTCTCTCTCTCTCTCTCTGTCTCTGTCTCTCTCTGTGTGTGTATGTCTCTTTCTTTGTATCTGTCTCTCCCTCTCTCTTGTTCTTTTTCACTCGTTTCTCCCTCCCACCCTCCCTCTTCCGTCTCTTCCTCCCTCCCTTCCTTTTCTATGAATGACATCATAGTCATTTTGTTTAAAATTGAATCTCTGAGAATTAACATCTTTTCTCATGAAGTTCTTATATACTCCAGAAAAGCGTTTCAACCTTGGGTTCCATGATATTCTGCTGCGCTTTGTGTGAAGGAGTCTTGAAAAGTGGCTGTCAACCTGTTTCACAGAGAACCTCTTACCTACAATTTCAATAAGAAAGACCAAGTGATCAAGAGTGGTGTACACTGCCGTCAGAGTATGGCTTCTGTGCTTCTATGGTGCAGTCACATATTTTTTGGATATTTTCTACTCGGCTAAGGAAAGTCTTCTTTTGAGCAAATAAGATTACATGCTTCTCAGTAAACTGTTTCTCCAGTTCACAACTAGATGGACTTAGAATTTCTGGATGGGTTCAGTTGAAGAACTGGTACAAAATTTATAATAACTTTCTGACCACCACCAATTTCAATTTCTTGGTCACGGTGATGTTGAGTTACAGCTGCTGTGCCTTGAGATCTGAATTCATCTCCAGATTTAGAATTGCCCAAGGGATACCCGACGTGAACTCACATGGATTCTCACCACTGGGCTTCAAAGTTGAGGCACTCAGACTGAACATGGCTCTGCCAAATATAAAGAAAGAGCTATGAGTCACCTGAGATGCAGGCCTCCCGGCCAGAGCCATTTGTCAGTGCACGTTAGGTAATCTGCTCCATCTACATCTTGGACACAGGGCACATCAGCTCCAAGGACCCCTTAGAGTTCTTCACAAGAAACTTTGCAATAAAGACATCAGAAAATTAAAAATATAAAGAAACAAGACAAAAGTCTAATGCAGATTGTTTGATTAAAAATTGGTATCTTCAAAATATATCACATTTCTATTAACAAACTAATCCAATGTTGTAAATTTTTTGTTTGCTGCTTTCATATGGCCAAATTGACATTAGGAAACTTTAAATATATTTATTTATATATTTATTTAAAAATATAAATTTAAATAAATAGTTTAAAAACTATACCCTTTATAAATATGCTCATAGGCATATATACTTCTGGAGCTATGTGCATAAGTATAAATACCCTTTGGAGATATTCCTACACACATAAGTCATCCTTGAGTATATCTTCACCTTAGTGTCTATTTCCAGCTGTGTAATGGAGAAAACTAATTACACATCTATGAGAGTAGAGACTATAAGGAGTTTGGCTTTAGCTTATAGTTGTGTTTTCCCTTTTACTTGAGAAAAATTTTCTATGAATTTAAAGACATATTAAAGTGTACAAATATTATCTTCTGAGTGTGCAAAGAATTTTCCTTATTATTTATTTATTTATTTATTTATTTATATATTTTTACTGATTCACAAAGGACTTTTGAACAGAAGATGGTGACTTTTTTCCTCCAGGTTAATTATTTGATTTGTGTCAGCAACATAGTTCAAGATAATTTAATTATGCACAAGGAGGTTGAGTGAGTCGGCTAAGCATTGAAGAAAGAAATCCTTTAATAGATAATTTTAAAAATAAAAAAGACAACTTAGAATATTTTGAAAATGATTAAGGCAATATTTTTAAAGATGAATTATTGTAAGAATAAACTACTATTCTCCACAGAATGGGAATTATTTATTTTCTTATCTTTTTGGTAGCATAGTATTAGACACAACTGCTGTATGGGCAATCTTCTTCTAGACTTGTCTTCAGAATCATCCTTTTAATGTTTTGAATTCCACAAGGTATTTTTCATTGTTGCTGTTTTTGTTTATTTATTAGTTTTCATACACACTTTAGGTAAAATCGAAAAGCATAAACTAAGTACCTTTATCAAATAAAAATATATTTAGGCTCATACTTTGTTTTACGAATTCATTATTTCTCCATTTCCTATGTTGTTCATGGTTGTGTGCAGAGAGTAATTTTAAGGATATATTTGCTGATATTATTTTGGAAAAAGATCATGGGGAATTTTATTTAAATATAGGATTCAAACTTACTTAATAAACTATTCAATTTATCTTTAATATATTTAGAGTCAAGAATTCCCTCAGCCTTATTAAAATAACTTGAAAATATTACCAGATGATGTTACTCCACGTCTGATGGCTGAGTTGAGAGCATTGGATTGGTAGCCGATGTGTAAAGGCCTTAATTTCATATATAAATTTTACTTCAATACAATTTGGAAGTGAGGAAAGGAAATGAGGAACATCAAAATAATGGCTACAACTTCAAATCCTCAGGACTTTCAAGACTCCTGAGAGAAATTAACTTTTTTCACTGCATGCATGATACCATGTACAATAAGGAAACCATAATAACAACACAGAAAAATTAAGTTTCCTTGCCTTTGGGATATTTCCAATGAAATATTATATTTTGGCAGTATAAAATGGCAAAAACAATCAGCTCATTCAGTACAGCAATTAATTTAATGACATTCAAAAGAAAATGTTTTAACTTTTATATTGGAAACAAAGCATCCTAAATGAAAACATGAGCTCTTGGAAACAATAAATATTTAGTACAAATAGTTTTATAATATAGTCTTCAAGCAGCATTTAAAATTTAGTTTCTTAATCAAAATGTTCACTTTAGACAGCCTACAGGTTTGGCTTCAAATATGTTAAGTGTTTAGTTTACTACTTTGTTCAACAAGATATCTCAGAAATTTCAACTATATCAAATAAAGTTTATACTGTTTCCTCCCTGAAAATCTATTGTAAACATGGCTATGTATGTTGTTCAGAATAAAACTAATCATCAGTTTTCTCTAACACTGGAAAATTATGTCACATAGTAAAACAGTTTTAATATTATCTTTAAATTGTTATAATAGGTATTGCTTATAGATTTTGGTATTTACTCAATATTCAACAAATATAAATTTGTAGTCACTGCATTCTTACAATGCATGAGTTTTCAAAATATATGTAATTTAACTTAAAGGGATAATAATTATAAAATCTAGAATTTGTGGCTAATGCTGACAAATCGAAAACAAATGCCAGCATTGTTTGCATGGGTATAATCATGGAACATGTCTCAAAAGTCACCCCATATTAGCATAACTCCATGTGGCAATTAAGATAGAAAAAGGTAGTACTAAGCCACATGTCCTAACATGTTCCTTTGGGAGAAAAACAAAAATCACTGATGTGACTAGAAATGTGTCCAAGAGGTTTAGTTACTAGACAATTAGCTTCAAAATTCTGCTCTTAAAATGCATAACCAATAGCACTGTCTATGTCTCTGAATCTTTCATTATTTTAGTCCCTAATTCAGGTAGACTCTTCATTAGAACATGCATCCCAAAAGCTAGGTTTTACTCTTAATTGCAATGTACAACTAGCCTTCCAGGTGAAAAGTTGGTAGGACAACATAGTCTAAGGCACACCTCGAACAATCTCAAAGGTCTAACATTTTACCAGAATCAAAAGCAGAACCTAGGAAAACATTCTTCAAATAATCTACCATGAAACATAGACTGTTTAATCTTGCATTTTATATCTGTCATGGAATCCATATTGCTATTTCAAGAGACCAGGCAAGCAAATGAATGCAGAGATGCATGAGGAATGAGGAACAAAACTGTCTTTGCAAAACTCAAGTAATATTCCTTTTTATGATATCTTTACAGACTTCCCTTCTGCATTTGCTAAGGAATCTTAGTTTAAAGAAATGCCTGATTTCACTGCAAATACCACCTTTCTAATTAATATTAAAGTCAGAATGACAATAATTTGGGCTGGTCAATATCTAGTAAGCATTTGGACAACAAGTATACATTATTTGAAGGTATGTATTTCTATGTATAAATTTCTACTTTAAAACTGTTTCTTTAACATGTATGAAACCTTTTCTTTATTTAAAATTGTTTAAAATGCAGTTCATTTTCCAGGGCAGATCAAAAGTATTATATTAAATTTTGATATAAATTATCTTAATACCTCAATTTTACTAATTTTCCCAGATTTCCTTTATAAGAATGCTTCTTGACTTCTGCATCACATATCAGTATTATCCTGCCTGAGAACAGATACTATTTTAGAAAAGAACTGTCTGACACTTGAGACATTAGCTGTTCAGGCCATGTCAGCAGAAATAATGAAGTAGGGAATAAGAAGACTCCTACAAAAACAGTTTCTATATCATCATTTCAGGAGTATAAATGAGTATAATTGGACCTATGAAAAGGTTTCTTAGACAAAAAACATTAACAAGTATCAATAATTTCTTAGTTGCTTTAAATTAAGTTAAAATGTGTTTGTGTGTGTGTATATGAACTTGTGGTATTTGTATTGTATGTATGTTTTCATAGTATTTGAATACACAAATTACTATGACATTATATAAGCATATGAATATATGTATATGCTTAAATATTTACAAGTGAACATATAAGAGCCTATAAATATGCATTAGCAATGTGTTTGTGACTGATAAAATTATACATATATATAGCAGTGTGTATACACTGAAGTTAATCAGGCAAGCAAATGGTTAAGAATGCAGTTACATAACCTAAGAGCAACTCACAGCAAATCAGAAAATCAACACAGTACGCCATACAGAGGAATTATAAAAATAGTTGGTGAATGAACATATTGAATTCAAATTTTCAGATTTCTATTAACTTAGGGATATAACTGCCTAGTGAATTTTGTAAAATGAAAAATAAGTTGTCGTTTATCACACAGAGTGAAAGTGATGAATTAAATCACATTAAAATGCCAATATTAAAAGAGTAAGAGAGAAATACATGGTGGAAATACTTCCAATACATAATAAGTAACATACAGTCCTGATAGATCTTTTAAAAGCAACATATTAAAGTCAGAATGGTGCTATTACATACTGAGACACTGAGACACAAATGAGTGGAAAACACTGAAATGCTCAATATCGTTAGTCATCAGAGGAGTCAATCAAAACTATTTTGATAATGCATTTTACCCCATTCAGAATGGAAAAGATCAACAAGACAAATGACAGCTCATAATGGTGAGAATCTGGGGAAAGTTTAACCCTCTTACATTGCTTGCTAAAGTGTAAACTGCTACAGCCACTCTGGAAATCACAGTGGCTGTTCCTCAGAGAGCTGGGAATTGAACTACATCAAGATCCATCTATACCAATCATGGCCGTACACTTAATGGAATCCACATCTTATTTTTAAAGACATGTGCTATTCAATTACCATCATCATTCTTGTCATATTAGAGGTTAGAAAAATTTATCAGAATACTGTCTGTGGATGAATGGGGAAAAAAGTGGTGAATTTACACAATGGGATATTACTCAACTGTTGTTTTAAAAATCATAAAATTTACAGAAAAATGGATACAGCTAAAAAATAAACTCATGCTCAGTGAAGTAAGAAAGACCCCAAGGAAAAATATGTTGTATATCGATGAATATTACATATTAGGTCTCCTCTAAGCAGGCTGTAATCCATATAAGCATAGAGGTTTGGCATAGGGTATGTTACTGGCCAGAAGGGTAAGTAGAGTGTATAGTTGTGCAAAGACAGGTGGCAGAGTGAAACAGAAGAATTAAATAAGGAATAGAAAAAAAAGACTGGATAAGGGAGGGGATATGAGAAGGAACAACCTACATTTGAGAGATCACATGGCAATTAATCTATTAATGTAGAATTTTTCATAATATGTATACATATACCAAAGAAATATAAATCATATTACCAAATAATAGGAGAGACAATGACCCAAATAAATGTACATTGACATCAAAGGAAACTTCCTGTGCCACAAATTTGTTACATCTAATTAAATTGCTCACACAAGAGAACCCATCAAAACCCCCAAACAAGTCATGCATTTGCCAAGGCTATGGGTTTCTCTTCACAAACTGATGGTAACTTTGGAATGGTGAAAACAACTCTATATATCTCATTGAACATGGAAAATTCAGGCCTTCCCATCTTCTGACTAGTGTTTATGATACTGGAATACATTGTGTATGGGACTAGAGGAAAATGGTAACCATCAACATTATTATAAACTTTCCGACTAACAATGATGACCTTCATGTATTACACACTGGTAAAATAGTAGTATAAACATTGTGGGGATATCCTACAACTTATTTTTATATAGAACCATGTAGGACATTGATTAGGTGTCCAAGGCCCTGAACCAAAATGGGACACAAGCCTAAGGAAAAACCAAATACTTCTTTTCTGATAAAGAAAACATCTCTCCTCCACTTTTGGTAGAGCTACAAACTGGTATAACCACTCTGAAACTGAGTCTGATGTTTCCTCAGAAAATTGAGGATCCAGCAATACCACTCCTGGGCATATACTCAATAGATGCTCCAACATATAACAAGGACACATGCTCCACAATGTTCGTAACAGCCTTATTTATAATAGCCAGAAGCTGAAAAGAACCCAGATGTCCTTCAACAGAAGAATGGATACAGAAAATGTGGCACTTTTATACAGTGGAGTACAGCTATTAAAAATGATGAATTCATGAAATTTTTAAGCAAATGGATGAAACTAGAACATATCATTCTGAGTGAGGTAACCAAACCACAAAAGAATGCACATGGTATGCACTCACTGATAAGTGCACATTAGCCCTTAAGCTCGGAATACCCAAGATACAATTCACAGACCACATGAAGCTCAAGAAGAAAGAAGACCAAAGTGTTGGTGCTTTGGTCCTTCTTAGAAAGGGGAACTAAATACTCACAGGAGGAAATATGGAGAAAAAGTGTAGAGCAGAAACTGAAAGAAAGACCATGCAGAGACTGCCCCACCTAGGGATCTATCCTGTATACAATCACCAAACTCAAACACTGCTATGGATGCCAAGAAGGAGCCTGATATAGTTGTCTCCTGAGAGGCTCTGCCAGAGCCTTACAAATACAGAGGCGGATGCTAGCAGTCAACCATCGGACTTACCAAGGGAGTCCCCAATGGAGGAGCTAGAGAAAGGACTGAAGGAGCTGAAGGTGTTAGCAACGTCATAGGAAGAACAACAATATCAACCAACCAGATCCCTCAGAGCTCCCAGGAGCTAAGCCACCAACCAAAGAGCAACCCAAGGCTCCAGATGCATATGTAGCAGAGGATGGCCTTGTGAGGCATCAATGGAAAGAGAGGTTCTTAGTCCTAAGAACGCATGGCAGATGCCCCAGTGTAGGGGAATATGAGGGCTGAGAGGCAGGAGTGGGTGGGTTTATGGGGGACACCTTCAGAGAAGCATGAGGTGGGGGATGCTATGGGGGTCCCAGGAGGGGGGAAACTGGGAAAGGGGATAACATTTGAAATGTAAATAAAGAAAATATCAAATGAAACAAACGAAAACATTAATAAACTGACTTCAGTGGCATGATGCTACAACAATCTGGGGTGCTTACAGAAGAAAACCATTTACATAAAAGCACTAGTTGTTTAATAACTGATTATAAACAAGCATTTATCTATGTAAAGTAGTAAAATTTCCCTGATTTAGATTATATGAGTATGTGCTATATATTACATGTTTAAATAAGACTTTTAAATGTCAGAATTTTACTCTTTAATTACTAAAGTATATAGAACTTGATATTATTTGCTAATTAAAAATAACACAAAATTTATCTTACCTAGAAGATTACTCTAAAATAATAAGGGCATAAATTTATTAACCAAATTAAATAAAAAATATCATTTAAGCGAAAATACAGTCATGAGTTCACAGACTATAAATTTTCATATTAAAGCAGAAATAATAGAGTATATGATCTATTGTGCATTATTCATTACAGATATCTAAGATTTATTGACACTCTAACTAGTACAATTCTCTTCCTATCTTATATATCCAAAATTCAATAGAGACATTATACTCATATCTTTGGCATGAAAATGAATACTACAAAATTTTCCAGACCTGTAGCCACTGACTCTAGGGACTAAAGATTTAAAGTGCCTATGTCTCTGTGACACTCATGTTCAATACTTTTCCACTCCAGCAAATAAAGCAATCACATTTATCTGCCACAATCAACCATTTTAGTTAACCATTTGTGTGTATAATGTATGTATATGTGTTAACAAAGACTAGAATTTTCAAAAGGATCTTAGTTTATTTAATCCATTATGCAGATTTGTATTGTATATATGTCACAAATAGTGCATCAAATGAAATAAAGCACTAGTAAAGCAATTCAATTTAAAATTATCCCAGTAATCTACTATTTCAATAATAATACAATTTTATTTCTTAAGTGGAAACTTCTGATAAGTCCCCCCATACGCTACAAGAGACAAAAACAAGTATAAGAAGACATTAACAATCTGATGTGACCATACAAGAAAATAACCAAGTAGTATTTTATAGTAACTGCAATTTGCTAAGAATAAAGCTTGGCTCTATTTGCCTATACATGTATATTTTCCCCTGATATATAACTAGTCAAGACCAGAAACAGTAATGGAAGACTCTGAACTAGAACACAGGTGCACAATCTACTCTTGTCTTCATCTTTTGTCTATGAGAAGGGTATGCACAAAGATCAGAAAATGCCAGATTGCTCTATATATTTGATTCAGAACATAGCCATATTGGAAAGATAATTATCCACATGATGTTAATCACTGCAGAAATTATCTTTGCCAAATTAAGATAAGAATTGCATATGCGTGTTCATTTTTTAAATTGTGTATAATATACTATATATAGTCTATGTGAATAAATTCTAACTATGCTTAAATCAAGTATAAGTACACTATATATGCACATGTTTGTATACACAAGCATGTTTACAGAAAGAACACACAGGTATACATATGTAAGTATGAATACAGTATAACATAGTCATAACCGAGCATGAGTTATAGACTACAAAATGTAGAATAAAGAACTTTAGCATGGCAATCAAAAAAATTTTTAAGTCATTGTAATTTTTCTTAAATTTATTATTATTATATTTCCATGCAAAGTTAGCTCTAGGAGTGGAATAGCTGGGTTCTCAGGTAGTATTATGTTCATTTTTCTGATGGTCCGCCAAACTGATTTCCAGAGAGGTTGTATCAACTTGCATTTGAAATGTAAATAAAGGAGGTAAAAGAACAACAACAAAAAAACCAACAAAACAAAACAAAACAAAACACCCCCAAACAAACAAACAAATAAATAAATTGGGAAACATTACAAAACAAAAAAACAATATTAGCTCTAAAAATATCACTGTTCATAGAAAATAACACCATCCAATGTAGATTAGATTTGTATATAAAAAATCAGTAAATGTAATGATATTTCTAGAGCTGAATATAGGGAAAATATATGTAAGGAAATCCTGTTTTATATAGTACCTTTTGGAGAGACATATATTTTCAGTTAATACAGCTGATCTTTTACCCTGAGTATCAACAACACTACCTTAAGTGTGTTTGCAGAGGGATAGAGAAGGGGAGTTTCTGCTTTTCTCCACTGTTGAATATGGAGTCATAGAAACTGAACAATTTTAGACAGTCTCTAACTTCCTGATAATCTATTATTATGATTACAATCACTTCCTGAACATCCCATAATAGAATGCGAATTTCCATCACCTTACACAATACAGAATGTATTGCAAAATATTAAGTGTGTATCATCACCTTCCATCGATGTTGCTTTGCTTCTATCTGTAAGATGGCTACCATGATGCACCATGTACTTCTTTTATAGTTTCTTCTCCTTTTTCTCCTCCTCCTCCTCCTCCTCCTCCTCCTTCTCCTACTCTTTTTTATTCCTATTCCTCTTCCTCCTCCTCCTCTTCTCCTACTACTACTTATCCTCCTCCTCCTTTTTCTTCTTCTCCTCTTCCCCTCCTCCTCCTCTCCTCCTCTTCCTCTTCTTTCTTGCTTTCTCAAGACAGACTTTCTTTCTCTGTGTAACAGTGTTGGCTGTCCTGGAATTCACTCTAGACCAGGCTGGTCTCAAACTCACAGAGATACACCTGCCTCTGCTTCTAGAGTGTTGAGATTACTACACCTGACTTTAGCTTATAATTATTAATAATATAAGATATAAATGCTTGATGGTGACTCTACTGTCCTGTTCCAATAAAATAGAAACTTTAAATTTTATGAGATATTATGGATTCTTATAAACATATAATCAAAAAATTATGTCATTAGAATCAGTGGTAGTACCCAAACATCACCAGGAGGTTTATATAAGCAGTAACACTCAAGATAATTTTAGGAAATATTTATATATTTGTAGCCAAAATAGAATTTGTCACCCATAGTCATTTTTCAAGGACCTTCTGGTCACATAGTCTAAATTTTTAGTCACTATTTGAAAGCAAATGGCATTTTTGCACTTATGCTCTAGCAAATGTATGTTTTTAAATGACAACACAGACTTAAAGATAGCCAAATAGACTATAATATACACTTCTTGTCTACTGAATTCTGTTAATAGTCAAATGTAGCTGAGAGTTTGTATTACTACAAAGCCTAAAGCTAAAATTGGTTCAAATATCTCCAAAAATTGATTTCTCATGAATGTTCTCTTCCCTCTTTCTAATAATTACTTTGCATGAAGCCTGGCATACATCAATAAATTCCTTCTTCCCTGACACCAGGACTGCAGAGTCTACCTGCTTCCCAAGGCATTCTGCCATAAAAAGGAATAAAGGTGAGACCCAGCCACAATATCCATTCCAGGTGGGACCCTCACAGAGTTCAGCTGATGTGGAATCTATCTCATTCTGCCAGAGCTTCATCACCTTTCTGTTCTGCACCTCCAATTGAACCTGTGGTGGATTAGTATGCCTGTCCAACACCCCCACCCCAAACTTACAGCTACCTTTCATAAAGGAGGTTTTCTATATCCAGGAATACACATAGACCTTCCTGCACACATATCCCAAAGCCAGCCTGTCTTCCAGGAGATATGCCTTAACCAGGAACAAAAGGACAAGGGACACAGAAGGTCTGCTCTAATCAGGTACACAGAAGACCTGCCTCCAAGGAGCCCTGCTCAAGTCCTAGACATGCAGGCCAGTTAACACCAGAGATAACCAGATGGCCAAAAGCAAGCACAAGAACATAAGCAACAAAAGCCATTGTAATTTAACATGATCAGAAGACAAATCTCTTACCACAGCAAGCTTTGTTTACCCTAACACACCTGAAGATTCTGCCCTAAAATTTTATCTCATGAAGATGATATAGGCTTTTAAGGAAGATATAAATCGATAAAGAGATACAAAAAAGCATAGCCAAACAGATTGAAGCCCTTAAAGAGGAAACAAATAAACCCTTAAAGAAATACAGGGAAATATATTCAAACAGGTCAAGGAGTTGAACAAAATAGTCCAAAACATAAAAATGGAAAAAGAAACAATACATAAATCACAGATGGAGGCAACACTGGACATGATCAACCTAGGAAAGAAGTCAGGAGCTACAGATGTAAATGCTACCAACAGACTATAAGAGATGAAAGAGAGAATCACAGGCATACAGGATACCATAGAATATATCAATACATCTGTTGAAGAAATTACAAAGGGTAAAAAGTTATTAACCAAAAACATCTAGGAAAATTGGGATACAAAGAAAGACCAAGCCAAAGAATAATAAGAATAGAAGAGTATGAAGATTCTTAGTTCAAAAGGTCAGAAAATATCTTTGAAAAATCATAGAAGATATTTTGACTTCTTCCTTTCAATTTGTATCTCTTTGACCTCCTTTTGTTGTCTAATTGCTCTAGCTAGAACTTCAAGTACTATATTGAATAGAAGGGAGAGAGTGGGCAGTCTTGTGTAGTTCTTGATTTAAGTGAAACTCTTTCAATTTTCTATTTTATATTGGCTACTTGTTGGCTGTATATTACTTTTACTATGTTTAGGTATGGGCCTTGAATTCCTTATCTTTCCAGAACATGAATGGATGATAGGTTTTGTCAAATACTCTTTCACCTTCTGATGAAATGAGCATGTGTTTTTTATTATTCTTTGAGTTTGTTTATGTAGTGGATTATATAGATGGATTTCTGTATATTGAATCATACTTGAGTGCCTGGGATGAAGCTTACTTGATTGTGGTGAATGATCCTTTTGATATGTTCTTAGATTCTGTGTGTGAGAAATTTATTGAGTATTGTTGCACCAATATTCATAAGGGAAATTGGTCTGAAGTTCTCTTTGTTTGTTGGGTCTTTGTGAGGTTTTGATATCAGTGTTAACTGTGGTTTCATAGAATGAATTGGGTAGTATTCCTTCTCTTTATATTTTGTGGAATAGTTTGAATAGTTTAAGTATTAGCTTTTCTTTGAAGGTCTGATAGAATTCTGAAACAAACCCATCTGGTCTTAGGCTTTTTTTTGGTTGGGAGACTTTTAATGACTGTTTCTATTTCTTTAGGAGTTATGGGACTGTTTAGATGGTTTATCTGATTCTGACTTAACTTTGATATTTAGTATCTGTCTAGAAAATCATCCATTTTATCCATATTTTCCAGTTTTGTTGAGTATAGTCTTTTGTAGTAGGATTTGATGATTTTTTAATTTCCTCAGTTTCTGTTGTTATTCTGCTTCATTTCTCATTTTAGTAATTTGGATACTGTCTATATGACATCTGGTTATTCTGGCTAAGGGTTTATCTTTCTTGTTGACTTGGAGAAGGAGGAACACTCCTCCATTGATGGTGGGATTGCAAGCTGGTAAAACAACTCTGGAAATCTGTCTGGCAATTCCTCAGAAAATTGGCCATAGTAGTACTACCCAGCAATAAAATTCTGGGCATATACCCAGAAGATGCTGCAACATGTAATAAGGATGCCCACTCCTCTATGTTCATAGCAGCCATATTTACAATAGGCAGGAGATGGAAAGAACCCAGATGTCCCTCAACAGAGAAATGGATACAGAACATGTGGTACATTTACAAAGTGGAATACTATTCAGCTATCAAAAACAATGACTTCATGAATTTCTTAGGCAAATGGATGGAACTTGAAAATATTATTCTGAGTGAGATAACCTAGTCACAAAAGCACAGACATAGTATACACTCACTGTTAAAGTGGATATTAGCCGTTAAACTCGGAATAGCCAAGATACAATTCACAGACCATATGAAGTTCAAGAAGAAGGAAGATCAAAGTGTAGATTCTTCAGTGCTTCTTAGAAGGGGGAACAAAATACTCACAGGAGAAAATATGTAGAAAAATTGTCGAGCAGAGCCTGAAGGAAAGGCCATCTAGAAACTGCCCCACCTGGGGATCCATCCTATATACAGTAACCAAACCAATCACTATTGTGAATGGCAAGAAGTGCTTGCTGAAGGAAGCCTGATATGGCTGTCTCTTTAGAGGCTCTGTCAGAGCCTGACAAATACAGAGGCAGATGCTCGCAGTCAACCTTTTGACTTAGTGTGGGGTCTCAGATGGAGGAGTTGTAGAAGGGACTGATGGAGCTGATGGGGTTTGCAGCTTCTTGAGGGGAGCAAAAGTGTCAACATGGCAGACCTTCAGAGATCCCTCAGATCTCACTCATCTTCAGAGATCTCACTCATCAGTGAGATGAGTGGCCCTTGGTAATGTGTGGTTCAATGCCCCAGTGTATGGGAATGCCAGGGTGGAAAGATGGTAGTCGGTGGATGGGTGGATGGGTGGTGGAGCACCCTCATAGAGGCAGGGGGAAGGGTAATAGGATAGGGTGGTTTCCTGAGGGGAGACCTGGAAAGGGGTAACATTTGAAATGAAAATAAAGAAAATATCCAATAAAAGAACAAATTGAAGGAAGAAAGGGGAAGGGTGGGATATTACAATTATTATCTCTACTTTAAAAATAAATAGAAAATAAAAGTAAGAAGTGAAAAAAAATAGAAGAAAACCTCTTTAATTTAAAGAAAGAGATGGCCATAAACATACAAGAAGTTTGGACCAGAAAAGAAAATCCTTCTGCCCATACAATAATAAAATATTCAATGTACAGAACAAATAACAAACATTAAAAGCTGTAAGGGAAAAAAGGGCAAGTAACATATAAAAGCAAACCTAAAAGAAATATAGCAGACTTCTCAACAGAGACCCTAAAAGCCAGAAGGGCTTGGACAGAGGTCATATAATTATAAGAGAACGCAAATGCCAATCCAGTCTCCTATACCCAGCAAAACTCTCAATCAGCATAGATGGAAAAACCAAAATGGAGACAATATTGAATCAATCCCACTTAAATCAGGGCAAAGAGAAGGCTGCCCACTATCTCCTTATCTATTCAATACAGTGATCAAATTTCTTCTTAGAATAATTAGACAATAAAGGAGATCACAAGGACAGAAATTGAAAAGGAAAAAATGCAGGTACCACTATTTAAGGATATGATAGTATACATAAGCAATTCCAAAAATTCTATGAGAATACTCTTACAACTGATAAACAGCTTCAGCAATGTGGCTGGGAATAAAATTAACTCAAACAAATCAGTAGCCTTCTTTTATACAAAAGATAAACTGGCTGAAAAAGAAATTAAGGAAACAGCACCCTTCAAAATAGCCACCAATAATATAAAATATGTTCTTTTTGCTCTAACCAAGCAAGTGAAAGATCTGTATGACAAGAACTTCATGTCCCTGAAGAAAGAAATTGGAGACCTCAGAAGGTGGATTGGTAAGATTAAGATAATAAAAATGGCCATCTTACCAAGAACAATCTACAGATTCAAGCCAATAGCCATCAATATTCCAACACAATTCTTCACAGACATGGAAAGAGCACTGCTCAACTTTTTACGGAAAAAGAAACCTAGGATAGCCAAAACAATTCTCAACAATATAAGAACTTCTACGGAAATCAACATCCCTGACTCTAAGCTGTACTACAGAGCAATAATGATTAAAAACTGCATGGTATTGATATAGAGACAGTCATGTTGATCAATGGAATAGAACTGAAGAACCAGAAATAAACCAATATACCTATGGGCACTTAGTTTTTATAAAGCTAAAACAATACAGTGGATAAAAGAAAGCATCTTTAACAAATTGTGATGGTCTAACTGGCAGTCTGTATGTAGAGAAATGCAAATTGGCCCATAATTGTCACCTTGTACAAATCTGAAGTTAAAGTGAATCAAGGACATGCACATAAAACTATATACATCAAATATAATAGAACAGAAAATGGAATTAGCCATGAACACATTCACAGAGGAGAAAATTTCCTGAACAAAACTCTAATAGTCCAGGCTCTAATATCCACAATTAACAAATAGTACCTCATAAATTGAAAAGCTTCTGTAAAGCAAAAGACACTGTCAATAGTACCTATAGATTTTGGAAAGATATTCACTAACCATACATCCTATAGAGTGCTAATATGCAAAACACATAAAGTGAAGAAGTTAGACTCCAGAAAACCAAATAAACCAGTCAAAAACAGGGTATAGTACTAAAATGAGAATTCTCAATAGAGGAATCCAAAACTGCTGAAAGCACTGAAGGAAATGTTGAACGTACTTAGTTATCAGGGAAATGAAAGTAAAACAACCTTGAGATTGCCCTTTACACCAGTCAGAATGGCTATATCAAAAAGTCAGCTGACAGCAGATGCTGGCAAGGATGTGGAAATAGATGAGCACTCCTCTATTGCTGGTGGGATTCCAAAATGGTATAACCACTCTAGAAATTAATATGTCTATTACTCAGATATTGGGAATAGTACTACCTGAAGACCTAGGTAGACCACTCCTGGCATATACCCAAAAGTTGCTCCACTATACTACAAAGACATGTATACCACCATGTTCATAGCAGCTTTATTTTTAATAGCCAGAAGCTGGTAACAATCCAGATGACCCACAACTGAAGGATGGATACATAAAATGTGGTTCATTTACACATTAGAATACTGTTCATCTATTACAAAAGAGGACATCATGAATTTTGCAGGCAAATTGATGGAACTAGAAAATATCCTGAAGTAACCCAAACTCAAAAGGATTTGCATGGTATGTACTTACTGACAAGTGGAAATTAGCCAAAATTGACAGAACACTCATAATAAAAATCACTGACTGTATGAAGTTTAAAAAGAAGAAGGCCAAAGTGAGGATGCTTTAGTCCTACTTAGAAGGTGGGAAAATGTAATCATGGGAGGCAGATGGAAGGAGGAACTTGGGTGGAAGAGGGAAGAGGGAGGCAAAAAGAGGAACAGGATCACCTATGGTGGAAGACAGGAGAGAATCCCAGAGGGCCAGGAGAATGAATGAAGTATGTAGCTGCTGGGTTTGGGGATGGGGGAACCTCTAGGAAGAACCAGAGGCCTCGGGTTTGAGAGTATCCCAGGAAGCAATGGAGATGACCTTTGCTGAAGTGCCCAACAGAGGAGAGACAGAACTCAGATGTCATCCTATCAGATATCAGATATCAGATATCATCCTATCGATAGAAAGGGTCCCCAGTGGAATAATGGGTCCACCCACGTACCTTCAAAATTTTTGACCCAGAATTATTCCTATCTAAAAGAAATTCAGGGTCAAAAAATTGTGGCAGAGACTAAAGGAAAGGCCATCCAGTGACCTGTCCAAGTTTTGGTCCATCTCATGGGGAGGCACCAATCCCTGACATTATTATTTATGCCATGTTGTACTTGCAGATAGGAGCCTAGAATGGCTGTTCTCTCGGAGCCTCTACCAGTAGCTGACTGAGATAAATGCATATGCTTACACCCAACCATTGGAGTGAGGTCAGAGAGTCCTGTGGAAGTATAGAGGAAGGATTGAAGGAGCTAAAGGGAATGGCAAACCAATAGAAAGACCAAAAGTGTCAACTAAGCTGGACCCATCAGAGCTCTCAGAGATGAAACCACCAACCAAAGAACATAAATGCACTGCTCCGTGGCCCCAGCACATATGAAGCATAGGATTGCCTTATCTGTCCTTATTGGGAGAAGATATGTCTAATCTCCTAGAGAATTGTTGCCCCAGAGAAAGAGGATGCTGGCAGGCATGAGGTGGGTGTGGTGGATGTAAGAAGGAGGTGGGTCTGAAGGTGAATGGGTAGCCAAACAGCCTGTCGGAGTCAAAAGGAGGGGCGATGGGGTGAATAACTCTAGGAGGGTAACAGGGAAGGGGACAACATTTGGAATGTAAATAAAGAAAATAATTCAATAATAAAATGTTGAAAATATTTCTCATTCAAGATGTATGCCGTCCACTTGCAGATAGCATGATCCTAAGATTTAAACTTTTTAAATGACTTTTGTAGAACTTGAAGCCCATTTTCTATGATTACTTTGGTTTTTCACTGTAGGGATATTACATTTCATAAAGTATTCTCACAATTATTAATAAAAACTACTTCAGAACATTAACTCTACAAAACTTCATTGTGTTGTATCTTGTTGATCATGATTCTACTCAACTTTTGTTGAGTGACCCTATTCAGGGAGAGATGAGAAAAAACTTTTTTTACCCTAGTCAATGAGCTCAGGACAGATCAAAGAAGAGATGCCACCAATGAGAAACTTAATAAATGAGTTTTAATTATATGAATGTGGATGAACATTTAATTACATTCACAGAAATAACTCAAAGGGAGCTGCATTACCAAAATATTATCTCCACCTGGTTGACAGCTCAGTAAGGCTGGGACTCTGGTATACAATATAAAACTTGCAGGTAGGTCAAAAGCTTACAGACAGTTTTATTCACAGAGCTATTCCAGGTGATTTAACTGAGCTCTGCATTGTTATCAAGTTGATGCTGGTGGCTGCTTCCTAGATGATGCTTGAGCAATCTCTGCCTCTTCCTGATGGTTGAACATGTCTCAATCTGTTTTAGGCATCAAGGCTTTTCTGAAAGAAATCTCTGAGGGGGAGGTGACTGGTACCTGTATTTGGGGACTTTCTCTTGTGAAATACTGAGCTTATTGAGTTTCCATGAAGGACAGGATATTTTATTCCCTTTTATGTTGTGAAGGAATTGCTATAACCAAGATCCAAAGTATTAGAGAATACTTCAGGAGCCAGACATGATGGCTATATTTTGAGTTTATTGGCTTTCTGGGCTGCATTATGTGATCTTTCTGAAAGCAAACAAAACTAACCAGAAGTAAGATAAATATACCATTACAAGATTAATGCGTTGTAGTTTTGATTGCTAGATACTATTTTAAATGTGGACAAAGTGAAAAAGAAACAGATATGGGAGGTATGAGAAGAAAATTACAGAACGGGATGGGGAAAAAAGGAGGTTTTATTCTATGTACTGCTGACAACAAACAGATGCCATGCAAAACTCTGTAGCCTGAAAATTACAGAACGGGATGGGAAAAGGAGGTTTTATCCTAGGTACTGCTGACAACAAACAGATGCCATGCAAAACTCTGTAGCCTATCTATATTTCTGTGTTTACCAACACAGTTTAGAAAAAAAAATGCTATTGAATATGAAGGTAAGTTATTTAGCTTTGCTTTCTCCATGATAATGTATTATTCTTTGTAAGAACATGTAATTACATCAATTGTGATAATTCGTTTTATGTGCTGAATGGTATACATTATAATACAGAGGATGAAATCCATACAGTACATATTCACAAACTTTACTTTAAAATGATCTATTTTAGGGGCTCGCTAGCAAAAACACTTGGTGGTTAAAAGCAATTTCTTTTCTTTCCGGCACTGGTGTTTGGGTTTTAGTTCTCAAGTGATCCAATGCTTCCTTCTTGCTTCCACCTGGGAACTGCAGACTTGTAAGGCACATAACATCTTGCTAGCAAACACAAATGTAAGTAAATAAACAATAAGTAAAATGCCTAATCTTATTCACACCATCAATCTAAGTGGATCCATTATTTAGGTATCTACAGTTAGGTATACACAAGTTTTATTACATAAGTATATTTACACAACTAGATATAATTAATATTTTATAAATTATGACTTAAAGCTCTGTTTTCAACAATAATATTTTGGATCCTTTTTACGTCTAAGAATCCCCTGGTGAACACTGATACATGTTTCAAACACTTTTAACCATCTGGGAATGTGGAGATTTTCCCAGGAAATCTATTTTCCAAATGTTGACAATATGTTCAATGCTTCATGCAGCTTCAAGGTTCAAAAACTTTTTTTAATATTTCATGTTCTGCAGATATCAATTAACCTTGGTCAGATGGAACAAGTAGAAGAAGGACAGAAAAATCTATATTAATTTTATCTTCATTTCATATGTTTATGTCTTTCTCAGAATACACTTTTGTGTATATATGTATGAAGTTACAGAGATTTAGAAATTTATAAATTATATCATGAAATCTACACAACTAGTTTAACACATGTGTTTTTCAATATGGGAATTGGAAACTGATTTTTATTTTCTATGTACCTTTGAGATATTTTCATTGTCAGCCTTTACGATTGATCTTTATTGCTTTCAACATTTATTATAAAAAACAGAAGACACCAAAAGTAAGATAATCACAGTGTACGCAGGTGATGTTCTGCCATTACCAGAAATTCTACCAATTTTCTTACCTCTCGCTCATCCAGGAAATATAAAAGCACAGGGCCATATATTCATTCTCTGCCTTCCTGAGCAGACCTCTGATAAATCACTGCCACCATCTGAAAGTATTTAGTCAGAAGAATTTTTTTTTGGAAATTTTGTGTGTTTTTTTTTCTGACACTTTCCTTGACATTCTAAAAATTTTATTGTTTAAAATTGTGACAATATCAAGGAATGATTTTATTGATTTTTTGAATGAACTGAATTAGTTTTCTTTATTTATGAACAACTCTGGATTATGATTTATAAAAGAATGAAAGACAAGCAAATTTTACAATTTTTATAGATGTTGAGAAAAACAAGGAATCTAAAAATTTTAGTGTCAAATACATTTATAATACAATAATGCTTCTCACAATGTAAATTAAAGGCATTTAATAAAAGACAAAGAGAAGGGTCTGTATAAATTCATGGAGAAATGAGATATTCAGTTGCATTTGTTTATAGAATATTTTGACCTTATAAGACATTTACACTTTAGTATTAAATAAAAATATTAGTACTAAATACTAGTCTGTATTAATTAATATCACTGTGTATTTCTAAATATGGCTGTATGCATAATAGGAGTTGAGTTGAAGTTATTCTATAACACTAATTTCTGTTTCCTTTTGGGCCAGTGGCAAAGTGTAAATACAGTTACTGACATTTATTTGCTGAGTAATTGTATGCGTTTGGATGCTATTGTTATATCCTACCATTCTCTCCTGCTTAATATGAAGCAGCAACATTTCAAGTTTTCTTGCCAGTCTTGCCTCCCACTGAGAAAATAGTATCTTCATTCATGTCTCAAGTTTATGTGTAGCAAAAATGAAATGATTTTAAGTTTAAATGAGTAAAATTTAGCTATGATACAACTTTTAAAATGGATTTATTTTTCCAGCAATGGGTCTCTTAGTTTTTATTTTTAACATCCTTGAATTATGTAAAAGATTTCAGGATAATATCTAGATTCAATGAACATCAAGAAAGTCTCTCTTTAAAACCTGGCCAAAGGGCTTCCCAACTCCTCATACATATTAAATTCATAATAAACTATCATTTTTAATATACTAGAAGAGATTTGAAATAATGTCAACTTGAAGTTACAGTTAACATAGTGCCTTATATTTTGGCAATGGTAGCTCTTTTTTTAAGGCTTTATTGGCTTGTATAGACTCTATCCACATGCATCTTTAGAATGAGAGTAAAATTTTATCAAACACTTGCAAATGGAATTACATAAACATTTCCACTAAAACAGATTAAGTATCATTCCTAACTGTAACCATGTGGCTATTTTGCTTCCCACTAGTGGAGAGTGCACTTTTGTTCTTACTGACATGGGACTCCCAATCACACACCAAATAAGTTCAACCACTGTGAAAATGGGGCTGAAGCTCAAAATGTGCTTTCCTGACAGCTGGCTTCTCCATGATTTTCTCACTAACATATATAGTAAATCCAAACTCATGATCATCTGGAAATAGTCTGTCCTCTCTTCTGTATGTTTGCCTGCTTGCCTGGTAGAAAATAATGTATCCTATTGATATTGATACGTGAAGCTGAAAATACTCTAGGACTTTATCAGAAAAAAAATAAAAGAAGCTTCAAAAAAGAAAAATAGAAGTTGAAATGGATGGCAGTAGATAGAGTCCACTAGAGGCAAAGAAGAAGAGTGACATGTAATGAGGAAGATAAAATTTAAAGGACGGCCAATGAAACCTGGAGGGTTTTTTGTTGTTGTTGTTTTTGTTTTTCCAGTGTTTTATAGGGCCTCTGAGAGAACAGTCATACTGCCATGCCAGGCTCCTTTCTGTTTATAAATGTATCATAGCATCAATAAGACAGTCGGGCCTTGCTGCACCCTTATCCCTAAGAGATTGATCCCAAGTTGGACCAGCCATTGGACCTCCTTTCCTTCAGTCTCTTCATTTTTTGCACTGCAGTTCTTTTAGATAGGAATAATTCTGGGTCAAGAATTTTGACTGTGGGTTAGTACCCTGTCCTTCCACTTGAGGCTTTGTCTAACTACTGGAGGTGGGATCTGTGAATTCCCTCTTCCTGATGATGGGTATTTTGGGTAAAGTCACTCCTTTTGAGTCCTAAGTGTCTCATCTCCCAGGACTCTGATACTTTGGAGAGGGACATCTCACCTCCCCCCACATGCTGCTTATCTCCATTCATTTACTTGACTCTCTGGGCTTCACTCCTGCCCCGCCCCCACACCTGATCCTGTAGCCCTTTCCCCCTTCTTCCCTCTCCCACCCAAATCCCTCCCTCCCTCTGCTTAATATGATTCTTTCCTTTCCCCTTTCTAAGTGGAATTGTAATAACCTCACTTTAGCCTTTCTATGTTTTCCACATTTTCTGAGTCCATTCTTCAGTGGAGGGACATCTGGTGTTTTGCATTATCTGGCTTTTACGAATAAGGCTGCTATGGCATGGTAGAGCATAAGTCCTTGGAGTATGGTGGGGCTTCTTTTGGGTATATGCTTAGGAGTGATATAGCTGGTTCTTCAGATAGAACTATTTCTTATTTTCTGAGGAACAAACGGATTGATTTTCACAGTGGTTGTTCCAGGTTACACTTTCATCAGTACTGTAGTATTCCTTTTTCTCCGCATTCTCACCAGCTTGTGTTCTCACTTGACTTTTTGATCTTAGCCATTGTGATTGCTGTGAGGTGGAATCTCAAGGTCACTTTGATTTGCATTTCTCTGATTACTAAAGACTTTGAACATTTCTAGAAGTCTGCTAGACCATTTGAGATTCTTCTGTGGTGAATTCTTTGTTTAGCTCTTTGCAACATTTTTAATTGGGTTATTTGGTTTTGTGGAAGTTAACTTCTAAGTTCTTGGATATCATATCTATATTTTGGATATCAGCCTTCTGCAGTTGTTTTCTGTAGTAAAGTTGTTTTGTGTTTTTTGTTTTTTTTTCCAATCTGTAAGTTTCTGATTTGCCCTATTCATGGTGTCTTTTGCCTTACAGAAGCTTTTCAGCTTCATGAAGTCCCATTAATTGATTGTTGATCTTATAGCCTGAGCCACTGGAGTTTTGTTCAGGAAATTAATCTTTGTCCCAATAAGTTCCAAACTCTTTTACACTTTATCTTTTACGAGATTCAGTGTATCTGATTTTATGTTGAGGTACTTGTTCTATATTGACTTAAGCTTTTTGCAGAGTGATAAAAATGGCTTTATTTTCATTCTCCTACATATAGACTACCATATAGACCAACACTACATTTTTGAAAATTCTTTTTTTTTTCCCACTATATGTTTTGGATACTTTGTCAAAGATCAAGTGTCCATAAGTATGTGAGATTACTTCTGAGTCCTTGATTCTATTCCATTGATCTACCTTTCTGTTTCTGTACCAATACCATGCAGTTTTTTATCACTATTGCTTTTTAGTACAGCATAGGATCAGGGGTGATAAATCCACCAGAAGTTCTTCTATTTTTGAGAATTGTTTTGGCCATTCTGGGTTTTTTTGTTTTTCCATATAACGTTGAGAATTGTTATTTCCATATCTGTGAATATTTATTTTTAGAATTTTGATGGGGATTGCATTTAATCTATAGATTGCTTTTGGCAAGATGTCTATTTTCTCTGTGTTAATCCTAACAATCCATGAGCATGGGAAATATTTCCATCTTCTGATGTCTTTGATTTGTTTTTCCAAGAATTTGAAGTTCTTTTTGTACAGATCTTTCATTTGCTTGGAACGAGTTACACCAAGATATTTTATAAATTTTGTGGCTATAGTGTATAGTGTTGTTTCGCTGGATTGTTTCTCAGCCTGTTAATCATTTGTGTAACTGAAGGTTACTAATTTGTTTGAGTTAATTTTATATCCAGCCTCTTTGCTGATATTGTTTATCAGATGTAGAAATTCTCTAGTGGAATTTTGGGTGTCACTTTGTTATGTTCAGTTTGTGAGAACCCAGGAGAACACCAGAGATCAAGACACTGATGCAAATACACAAAAGCCTTTTATTCTAGCATCAACTCATGATGCAAACTGCCCTGCATCACAGGTTAGTAATGCAAAGCCCAGGTCTAGGGGCTTGGGGTTTATAAATGGGAAATTCATAAGCTGGGAATTTCGAGCCTTGGCATTACATGATTGGGTGAGGGGTAAAGAAATGCTATTGTTTAAAACCAATAAAGTTAGTTCGAACAGCAAGGAGGGACCATACACCTGGAAAAGGACCTTTTGACCTGTGGAAAAATGACTCATTCCGTTGCATTTTTACAAGCTGGCCACAGCTGTCTGGGAATGCTTGGTTGTCTCTTTTCCTTAGCTCAAGAGTAGGGGGCCAAGGACATTAATTTTCTGCCTCTTTCAAAGATAGGCGATATCTGCACCAAGGGGGGAGTGCTGGCTGGGTGCTGAGATTAACACAAAAGAGAGTATTAAACTAGGTGCCAGGAGCTAATGTGGAGACAAAAGCAGGCTGCCTTTTGTCTCTTCAACCCCACCACACCCCATGCTAGCAACTTCAGAGACCAATCTTGGTCTCTCTGAGATCTGGGTTTTCTGTGCTAATTTGCTGATATTGTGACCTCATTACCATCAATAAAATAGTTAACAGTCTCTGTTTCCTATACTATAAAAGTTTATTGATAAAGCATGGCCCAAAATTGAGGAGGAATAAAAGAATAGCCAAGGTTCCCATGAGGGTAGAGATGAGAGTTGTTAAACAAGGGGAAGAATCAAACAGTGAAGGTACCCACTTTGTAATTGTGTCATTCACTCTGCCGTCTATCTATACTTTCCCTAACTTCAGCTAATGATTCCCTAATAACTTCAGAACAGTTGACATAGAAACAAAACTCCCTATTCAACGCAGTATATGACTCTCCTTGTTATAGAAACACTAAGTCTAATTCTTGCCCGTTTTGTAGCACTACCTCAGCTAGAGTCTATGTTAAGCTCCAAATGTAAGATGGACTTTTCTAGACACTGGATATCTTCATCTATGCCCTCCTTTAAGCTATTGTAATTCTTTTTCTGCAATGTCAATGCAACTATCCCAGTGCTGGCTCCAGCTAGTCCTGCCCCTAAGATTATGGCTAAGGTTTAAGAGATGGGTTTCAGATTTTGCCTCATGAGGTCTCCTTCAATGTGCCCAACCAGAGTTTTTAGCACTGTCTCTTCTGAATAATGGGTAAAACATAGAACTAACTGGAATAGAATATAAAACTCTTTTGGGATGGAGGAATTAAGGACATCTCTAAACACAAGTGGGTCAGTCCCATCGAACAGGCCCACCATGCTTGTTATGAGGGAATAACCAATTTGGAATAAACTGTGGGAATGGTCCAATTGCGAAACTGTTGGTGTGACAAGGGGAACTTCCCCAGACAGGTACCTTTCCCTGATATGGTTTGCAGGGTTAAAGCTGGACCTTCCTGTGACCATGTATATACAGTATATCTTTCAGACACATTATATCTAGCTAATAACCCAATGCCTTTGCAAAAGGGGCTTTTAGCATTATAACATAACCAACAAGAGGTGGGAAGTTCTGCCTGTGAGACATTTAGAATTGGAAAGGTCTTTAACATAATTGACCAGAGTGGGTCAATTGGTTCTGTGTTTCAGGAAAAGTTAAGAAACTGATGGTCCTTGTAATTGAGTGATTGGAGAAAAGTTAGTCCCTAGTCTGGGGTATGGGGTCAACACAGGTTTAGGGTTTATAAAAGCCTGATTTGGTCCTACAGCAGCTGGCAGTGGGTTTACAATTGGCCTTATCAAGAATATAACTGTAAAAAGCAATCCAGGATTGACACCCCCAATAATGTGAAGCCGAAGGACCCACAATTTCCTGGCTTCCCATCCATTAGCTTTTCTTCCTTTGGCAGTGAACCTGAGTACAACTTTGAAGATGTCTTCTTGCTGGGCAACCGAGATAAGGTCTTTCTTTGACACCTTTCACTCCTGGTTGGTTCCCTGTAACTGTTTTGCATCCTCAAGCAACACAATAGAATTGTCTAGGACCCCATGTGTCAGATCTTCTATTTCTACCCCTGGGACATATATAAAAAGACTCCCATCTACATTTGGGATATGAATCTCATAAAGTCTGTCGAGTATCAGGCCATGAGTTATCAGCTAACCGGTACAAATCAAAAGTCAAATCTGAAAAACAGGATGTTCCAAGTGGCATCTTTGTACAGGCTAGTTGAGCACAATAGCCTGTCTCAGGATTTTTCATCACCCAGGTTAGATCCAAAGGCTGATGTGGATTAGGTGTTGCAATACATATAGTTTACAAAAATAATAGGCTCACAACAGAGTTAATTTTAATTTGAGAGAGTCGGTACCCTTCTGGACTTTCCATTCGAGCAACATTGTAATTTGGTGATCTTCCTCTGGGGATAGTGAATCAGCTGGTCTAGCATAAACATAGTGTGCCCAGATGGTGATCCTGTCTATTTTAATGGCAGTTGGCATGGTTAGAAGGACAATGCAAGGTCCTTTCCACCTGGGCTCCAGCATACGCCAGCATAATCTCTTCTCATAGACCCAGTTTCTTGGTCGAAACTTATGTGGTTCCAGAAGCAAGCCTGCTTGATAGAGGACACAGAGTTTAGGCAAAACATATTTATGAGTCCATTGGGTTGCTCTAACCCTAGTTATTAATTCTGTTAATAGTCATTAGTTATTAATGATATAATTAATGATAATTATATCATTATCTTCCAATTCTGTAGTAGCTGCAAACCACAAGTTAGGTACAAGGTGGTCAGGGACACCATACATAAGCTCAAAAGAGGTTAATTCCATCCAATAAGGAGAATTCTCCAGCTGATATAGGACAAAGGGAAGGAGCATCACCTAGTCTCTGCCAGTCTCCAAGGTCCATTTAATTATGGTCTCTTTTAATGTTCTGTTCATCCTTTATACCTGTCCTGAACTTTGGGGTCCAAATGCACAAAGTAATTTCTAATCTACCCCAATAAATCTTGCTAAATCCTGGCTTACCTTGGACAGAAATGCTGATCTACACTCTGACCTTATCATATGAGGCAATCCATACCTGGATAAGACATCCTCCATCAACTTCTTAGCCACTATCTTTGCAGTCTCGACCTCCATTGGGATTGCTTTCATCAATCTGGAGACGTTTTCCACAAACACCAACAAGTATATGTAGCTGTACTTCCCTGGCTTGACTTCCGTAAAATCAACTTCCCAGTAGGCCTCCAGTCTCTTACTTCAAAGTTAAGAGCCTGGATGTTTGGGAGTGTTATGGGTGTTGGTTAGCTAGCAAGCTCTGCAACTTGATACTATATCCTTGATAGTATTCTGTATGTCCTTGAAAGTCACCTCAGATTGTCTCACTGAGTCAGCCACTCATCTCACTCCCATGTAAGTGAATCTATGGGTTTTTCTAAGGATGGTTCTTGCCAAGAAGATGGGTAATGTCAGCTTACTTTCAGCCTTTTGCCACTAGCCTTCTGAATATTGACTCATGGGCTGATTCTTAGCCCATTTGATAATGAGTCATACAGGCATTACTGAGCCACTGATCAGGTGGCTGTTTAAGTACCCCTTCAATTGTACTGGGGATAGATACAGCTAAATTCTGTCCCAATGTTAATTTATCATTTGCATCATTAACCAATAATGCTGTAGCCACAATAATACGTATGCAAGGTGGCCATCCTGCTGCTACTGGGTCTAACTTCTTTGACAAATAAGCCACTGGCCATTTTCATAGCATCAGAGTTTGGGTTAGGACACCTTTTGATGTTCATTTATGTTCATTAACATACAGAAAGAATGGCTTAGTAATTTCTGGCAGTCCCAAAGCAGTGGCGGACTGCAGGGACTGTTTTACTCTCTCAAAGACCCTTTGGTGTTCCTTAGTCCAAACAAAGTCTTTGACTTCCTTAGTGACTTCATACAAAGGTTCAGCAATTTCAGCAAAACCTGGAATCCATAATGTGCAAAAGTCTGTGGACCCCAAGAACTCTCTTACCTGTTGTGGGCTCTTCAGGGTAGGGATGTTGATGACAGTCCCCTTTTTTTGCTGTGCAAAGCCATCACTGGTCTTCTTTCAGAATATAACCAAGATAGGTGACTTTGGTTTTATAGAGCTGTGCTTTTTTGGTAGATGCCCAATATCCCATGTTCCCAGAACATGTAGGAGATTCTGAGTCCCTGACTGGCAACTCTCTTTGGTTTCTGCTGCAGCTAATAGATCATCTACTTACTGAAGAAGAGTTATGTCTGGGTTATTAGCTCGGTACTCACCAAAATCCTCATGCAAAGCTTCATCAAAAATGGTGGGTGAATTTTTATAGCCTTGATGCATGTAGGTCTAGGTGAGTTGCCCATTAATGCCTTTTTCAGAATCACACCATTCAAAGGCAAAATATTCCTGGCTTTTGGGAGCCAAGGGTAGGCTTAAAAGAAGGTATCTTTTATATCAAGAACAGAATTCCAATTTCTGATCTTGTATATGGATTAGGCTCCACAGGGTGTGTATGTCCATTAACCTGAATTTAACTTCTCATAGGTCCTAGAGGGAGCAATAGTCTTTGTAATTTGGCTTCTTTGCAGGCAATAATAGAGTGTTCCAGGCTGATTGACATGGTCTGAGGACTCCCAGGGCCAGCAGTTTTCATGGGGGATGATCCTCTTTCATGCCTCTTGAGACATGGGATATTGGTGGACTTGTTCTGGGTCTACCTCAGCTTAAGCTCTACAAACAAAGGGGAACAAGGTTTCCCCAAGCCCATGCCTCCAGTTTCTGCCCATGCCTGGGGAAATTTTGTCAACCGAACATCTAAATCTTGTTCAGGGGCAGCTGATGACTCTTATTGTCTTTACTCAGTTTCTGAAGCCAAGATACGTGTAACAACTGGATCAGATCACTGTTTTGATCTTTTTACCAGACTTCCCCAGGTTTAAAATGAATTTGGGTGCTCATTTTTGCTAGGAGATCTCTCCGCACTAATGGGTAGGGGCATTCAGGAATGACTATGAGTGAATGGGTTAACCGTCCCATTCCTAAGTCCACTGTTCTTCGGGTTATCCATGAATATTGTTTGGTACCTGTAGCCCCTTGCACCAAGAAGTTCTTGGAAAACAGCAGCCTTTCAGCCTTTAAGAACACTGAATGTTGAACTCCAGTATCCACTAGGATGTTTAAAGTCTTCTCCTGTACTCTAAGGGTTACCCTGGACTCAGAGAGGGAGTCCAAACCCCAACGTCCTCAATTTTCTTCCTCCATGACCATGGTTAACCTTTGGCTTTCTTTAGCCCAGTGTATTACCTTGTTACAACAGTTGCCTTGGTTCTTCCCTAACACTGGTCAAAGAGCTCCCTTAGGCTCTTTCCCTTCAGCAATACTCCAGAGCTGGCACTTCTTTTCTCTCTGGTATAGAAAAGTATTGGCCAGAAGGACTTTGGCCAAATTTCTGTTCAATATGTTTCTGTCTTAATCTTCTTTTCATCTTTAGTTTCCCTATTATGGTACACATTTTCTGCAACCTCCACTAAATCCCTCAATGACTTCTCTTCTAATCTTTCTAATTTCTGTAACTTCCTTCTGATGTCTGTTGCTAACTGATATATAAAGGCCTGCATTACTATGTTAGAATTCTCTGCCTCTTCAGGATCTAGGTGTAGGTGAGTATAATGGTGGAAAGCATCCATAATCCACTTGAGAAACACTGCTGGTACTTCATTACTCTCCTGACTGACATCATAAACCTTAGCCAAATTTGATGGTTGCTGAGCAAATGCCTTGAAACCTGCCATTAGAGTTTGGCAATAGACTCAGAGATGCTTCCTAGTTTCACCAGTATTGTATGAGATGCTCTCCTGAGGGGAAATTCTTCATTTATGTCAGCAGGGTTCCAGGTTGGAGTGCCATTAGCTCTTGGAACATTCTTTTGGGCTTCCAAAATGATGTGTTCTTTTTCCTTGGTGATAAAGAGAATCTGCAAGGGTTGCTGATAATCATCCCAAGTGAACAGAATTGTGTCTAAGAGACCAGTGAGTTCTCTAAGGTTGCCTCCATTATAAAGATCAGCAGTGGCAAAGGGCCAATAGTGGTGGAGGTGATTCCCTTGCTGATCGACTGCCCCATTGTCCTTAGGGGTAAAACAATGGAATCTCCCTCTTACACTACAGCCAGAGGAAGCATCACATGCCTGCTTCTCATTCTCTGTGCCACTCCCCCTTCTAATCCTTAAGCTCACACAAATGGAGCCAAAGGTTTTGCCAAGGCTTTTTCCAGGGATTCCGCTGGTGAAAGTACAGGCTGTGCCTGGGTGGGCACCAGGGTAGGCACCAGGAAAAATGCAGGTGGTGCCAAGACTTGGATGTAAGGCAGGGAAAAGAGGAAATCCACAGATGTGCTGTCTTGTAAGATGGGGTAAAGAGGTACGGGAGATGTGGGGACCTTCTGGTTCCTTTTTTACACTACAAGGTCGGGGATGGTTCCTGTCCATGAAGAAGCATTAGAAAGGGGGAAGAGGAAAGACTTAACCCAAGGCAGTGGATTGGTAACCAAATCCCTTCAAACTACTATATAAGGGACCCAATCAGGGTGCCTCTGTGCTTTTTGGAACACTCTGTCTTCTACCAGTAACACGGAGGGGAGATGGAATGTCCCCTCTGGTGGCCCGCCAATTTAAAAAACTGGCCACTCTAAACAGCAGTAGGTGGTCATCTTCCCCTCCCTCACATCCACCGAGAAATTACGAGTTCTAAGAGTTAAAACAGTAATGAGAGGGTAAGAATCAGTCTGTCACATAGTGTCCATCAAAGTCCAGTACAGAATGGAAACAAACACAACAAGAAACAGAGCAGATAAACACACACACACACACACACACACACACACACACAAAACATACACACACAAAGTAGCTGTGTCATTATTGGAACCAGAAGTAAATCCAAACACTGGGACTCATGGACTCTGTCGTCAGAAACCAGAGGCAATACAGGAGGAAAATAACTTGTGACGATGTTCCTCACAGATTGATGGTAATCAATATACTCTCAGTATCAGGAATGTCTGCCTGACCTCCAGGGTGGTGACCTTCCAACACATCCACTCTTAGTCACACTCTGTCACTTATTCAGACACCTCCAGGCTTTTCCAACACTGAAAGCAAGAAGAGACACAGACAGTACAGAAATACTGACATACACTACTCACCCACCCACAATAGACACTCTGTGTTGCATATTCTGGGGATCGGGTCGGGTATCTGGCCTGGCTAGCTCCCAGAATGTTTTGCCCAGGTCATAAGAACCCCAGGAGACCACCAGAGATCACAACACAGATGCAAACACACAAGAACCTTTTATTTGAGTCTGAACTTGTTAAGCAACCTTAACTGTTCCACAAGTTAGAAATGTGAACCAGGTTCTAGGGACTTGATGTTTATATATGGGAAATGCATAAGCAGGGGATTTAGAGTCTTGGCATTACATGATTGGATGAGGGGTAAAGGAATGCTATTCTTTAAAACCAATAACATTTGTTCAGATAACAAGGAGGTACCATACATCTGGAAAAGGACCTTTTGACCTGGGGAAAAAAATGAATCATTCTGTTATCAGTGATGAGTGCTTTTTTACAAGCTGGCCACAGCTATAGAGGAATGCTTGGTTGTCTCTTTCCCACAGCTCAAGAGTGGGACATGTAACAAAAACTATTCAAAGAAAAAGCAACAATCAATTAAGACTATATTTTTAAAGCAATGGTTGAATCTACCTTTTCTGGTTTTAAATTTTTTAGTAATTAGATTTATTCTGGTAAATGTCATAAATTTACAAATGCATTCTGATTACTGCTTCGTTATAACGCCTCTAAAATTCTCACAACTATGAGAAGTTCACTTATCCCTACAGGTCACTAGTTAATGTTTGTGTCTTTTTGACTTATTTGTAATACTCTTGGTATACTATAGGATATTTCTATGAACATAAATATGATGATAGTCAGTGGAGCTTTGTGATCTCACATGTGGGTACTAAGTTGAATATACTGATTCAACAATCTTTATAAACTTTCAATGGCCTACTTCTGTCTGCAATAGTTTTATCATGACCAGTAGATAGCATTTTTATCTTTCTTTTGGTCTTCTGGTCCTTATTTTGGAATATTCTCTAAGCCTCAAAAGGGAATGTTACATTTGATTAAATCTGCTCAGTTATTTATTGGTGCTTATTTGTATATTTATTTATGGATGAAAACCTGGATTTGAGTAAATTAACAGGGAGCTTTTCCTAGAGGAAACAGTAATTAATTACCTATAACTATGTATGAAGAAGTGGACCCTTGGGGATTTTTTATCTCTTTCCAAAAGTCAAAAGGTTTTGTCATTATCTTCATGGAACTATAATAGTGCAAATGAATGGGTTGTGGAATTGAGTGAGATTTAGGGATTTAGAAATAATTGGAGTAATTAGGTGTAATGATATAAAAATACTATGCATGTGTAACTTTAAATATTATTAAAATATTCCTTTTATAATCTTCAGGTGTGAATTATTTCTTTTATTCACTGTAACATATCATTTTTCCTTTCCTAGTCCTACCTATAAACCCTCCCATATATGTTTCTTTTCTCTCTTTCAATTTCATGACCTCATTTTCCATAAGTTGCTGTTACACAGATATATGTACACTAAGAACAGTTGAGAGAATAATAAAATGAATGTCCATGGAAGGGGTGTATAAATGTCTTGTTTAGATCTCATGCAACACTCCCATTTTTCTACATTTTGAGAAGCCACAAGTCTACACTAAGCATTGGTCATTGCATGAGAAGCTTCTCTTATTAAAGCCAAAGGAAGGATTATTTTGTGGGTATAAGAATAGATGTTTAGAAATCCCTTGTTAACCTGTCAATTTAACTAAATTACAGTAGCAACGTCATCCTTGGGGGTTATGATTTCCTCAGTAACATAGTTTTGTTTGCTCGTTTGTTTTATAAACAAAGGTTTAAGATACATTTTGAGCTATCTCATGTGGACAAGGTTTTGAAACCAGTCAAGGTTATTGATTTCTCCCATGACAGTTGTTTACATATTACGTGACCAGATGTTATGTGGTTTGACTGTTTACAGATTTCATACCTAGGAGAGAGTGATGTTAATTTTTTTTCTCTCAGAAGCATGCATAACATTTTCTGGTACCAGGAAATCTAGCCAAAACAGAGTAAGATTCTAGCTCAGTTCCAGCCTGTTTCTCTGTTATATAGCTAGTGTGTATATGTGAGTCTTCAGTATTTGTCTGATCGTTTAGTTCTGTTGCACAACAAAGAAGATTATTAAACACAAATGACAAGAATGGAGTACCTTCCTTGATTGGTCAATTAAGGACAAGTTGTTTTTATTCTGTAGAATATTCAATCAGTCAAATTTCTACCAAAAATGTTAGTTTGGTGTTTCTTGAACTTGAAACATACCACATCTGTGTTCTGATGGGTTTAGGTAGATACCTGTTTTCTGTTGTGGGGTTTTGTATTCCTCATGTGACTGAGGGGAATATCACAATCTTTTTTTAACTTGGAAATGTCTTCCCTTTTTTTCTAGTTTGTCCTCTTTAATACAACTGAGACATCCAGCCCTTTAAACTTTGAAATGTCTTCTTTTGGTCTTTTCTTTTTCTGTAGTACACGAACATGTCACCTTTGAATGAAGATACATCATTGCAATAGCATTTTTCATATTATTCACTGGCAAAATGTGTGTCTTAGTGTCTCCCTATAACATTATTCATTGACTGTTCAAAAATCTAACAATCACAGATATGAAAGAGAAAGATATGAGAGGAAATATGTCTTTCTCATAATACATATGTGCATATATAGACAGATATATGAACTATAGTTATAAATATTGATATTTGTAAAAAAAATATAGTCATTACATAGAAGAAAACCTAAAAAATTTCCAAAAAATCTTCTAAAAGGAAAACTATAAATATTATTATAATGGATGAAATATTTTTGCACAATTGAAGCAATTTTGCAATGTATTTTGTGTGCTAGATAGAGATTTATTGGAACTTTTTTTTTTTTTAATACTTTACATCTGAAACCATTAAGCTATCATGGCAGTAGTGATTGGGAAGCTCATCATAACTACTGTCCATAATTTCTCTCTTGTAAATTAATGGAAGTCTGCATTTTAGGTACATGTATATACTGTGAGTTACTTCTCATATCTGTCACAATTTAACAATATCTATGGTATATTTATGATTCTTTGTATAACTGAAATAGAATATGGCAGAAAATGGAACAAATTCAAGGGTATTTAATTTATGAAAAACTGGCTAAACTATTTCATTTTTCTTTGTTCTGATGGTTATTATATGGTCATCAACTTGGAGGATAACGAAATCATCTTAACAAGAAGAATGTATAGTCTTACTTGAGACATGAATATCAGCAGATGGTCAATCTATGATGTCAGAGAAAATAAGCAAACAATCTTTCCTATGAGAACACATTTTCTTGAGACATATTTAATATCTTTCCTTGTCATAAGTGTGCTCAATACTTTATACATAAAAGAATTTATACAAATACATTTCCCTAGCTAAGGTTACTTTTCCCTGAGTTAACACTAGTACATTACATTATCATTTCCCCTACGCGATTTATAGGATTAACACCTTTAAAGGCGTTGCGTTATTTATCTTCACTATTTCAAGGATTATAGTATTATTTATACTCATTTAGACTTGAGAAACTTGAGGTTGAAGAAATATGTAAATAAGGTAACCTGAAGTACACAGAGAAACTTGAGACAATCCACTGACCAGGCTGAGGTTAATGATTACAGTGTCACTGAGCCTAGTATACGCTACACCATCCGAAGTTTGTCCCCAATGCCATTTAGTTGAACATAAACCTATGAATAAACATTCCTAAACAGTCATATTATATGTCTCTTTGTATTACATATTTCTATACATATTAAATAAAAAATATAAATTTTTTTTTGATGAAAACTGTACACTTATGTACAGTTATTTATGCTCCTTAGGCATACTATTTATAAATATCATCCTCATCACATAGTTCAGAGAAAACTGCAGTCACATACTTAACCAATGTCAATGTCTAGTAGAACAGGAAATGGGGTAATATTTTTCAAAAAATTACAAAGTTTCATATGTGCATGGTAATAAATTCTAGAATTTATATACTCTTCACTTTTGTAACATTTTAACACTCTAGTATATAACTGAAATAGATAAAATTATAGCTTTTAAATTAATCCCACACACACAGATACTGAATTCTAACTATGCGAAGTCATGAATTTGTCAAGCAGTTGTCAGTGGTAATTTGTATATAATTTGTAAAGCCATCCAGATATCCAGTTGAATATCTTTGAACATATAGAATTTTATGTAACACTAATCTTGATGGATAGGAATATAGCTAGTGCCCAGCACAAGGAACTCAGGTTAGTTCCAAGATATACAAAGAGATAAGTTGAACATGGTAATATGATTTTTAATTCCATGTCCCAATTCTGGAAGACAAGCAGATTTCTGTGGCTTATGTTCCAGACAGCATTGCCTACATGAGGAGGACAAGGTAAGGAAGAGATTTTGCTTCAAAATACAAACAAAAATGTTAATGGTGTCTACTCAAAGATGTCTGGGTTTGCCTTTTTGGTTTCACATTCACATGCATTCCAGAACATAGACATGTACACAAAAACATATGGAAAATTATGCCAGAGTTTAAGTCTCCTATGAGGCATATCATTTTACACATAAAGCTACCTCCTGTACAATACAGTTTTCTGGTATGTACACTTTTCTTGATGGTAAATCACAAAAATTAATATGTAGAACAGTCATTTTTATTCAAACCTTAATCAGTTATATTTTGCTTCAATTTGTTAGTTATCAGCTTTTTCCTGATAGTAGCTAGTAAGAGATCTTTAAAAGTGTGAATGAATTAACTCAATGTTCTTACTCTGTTTGACATTTTCTTTGATCACCTTGATGGATTTTTCTCATGTGAATGAAAGGATACTGAACAGATAGAAATGATAAGTGCTCAGTAAGCTACACAATCAACTATCAGAACAGGCATAAAAAAGCTAAAAGAACTTTAAAAAAAGCTGACACTCATCACAGAAGAATCTACCTAATAATTCATATAGAAAATAACCTATCAAAGAAAATCTTTCTAATAAATCTTAAAGATTTATGCAAAACAATAAAAATGAAATTATTACGTAAAATACAATATTTTCTACAGAGTTATAATTTCTTATGTACAGCACCATTAATGATAAAGGTTATTATGATTTTAAAAGGATGGCCTCAAGAGATAGCAAAGCACTGATAAAGTGCAAATGAATCATCAGAATGGAATTTGAATATAAGTGAAGGCATTGGTCTCAAAGGTCACTCAGCTGACTCTTGTATTTATGTTATCATTACAAATGCCATATTTAAAGATAAACTTATTTTTATATAAATAATTTATCAAAATAAAATATAATTATCTATGAAGAAAAGTAGTATTCTCTTTTATTTTTTATTTATTCTTTAATCTTTTTTACAGTTCAGACTTTATCCCCCTCCTCACCCACCCTCCAACTGTTCCACATCTCATACCTCCTCCTTGCCCTGTCTCCAAGATGATGCCGCTGCCCTCATCCCCACCTCACCAGATCTCCCCACTCCATGGTTCCCCAAGTATCTCAAGGGTTATGAGCATCTTTTCTGACTGAGTCCAGACCTGGCAGTCCAATGCTGTATATGTGTTGGGCACCTCATATCAGCTGGTATATAATGTCTGGTTGGTGGCTCAGTGTCTGAGTGATCCTGGGGACCAGGTTAGTTGAGACAGTTGGTCTTCCTTTATGGTCTTCCTCCTCCTCAGCTTCTTCTAGCCTTTTCCAAATTCAAGTACAGGAGTCAGCAGCTTCTGTCCATTGGTTGAGTGTAAGTATCTGCATCTGACTCTTTCAGCTGCTTGTTTGACAGCTGTGCTAAGCTAGTGTTTGTAAGCACACCATAGCACCAGTAATAGTGTAATGCCTTATAACCTCCCCCTGAGCTGGATCCCAAGGTGAGCCTGTCACTAGACCTCTTTTTCCTCAGGCTTTTCTCCATTTTTTGTTCCTGCAGTTCTTTCAGACAGGAGCAATTCTTGGTTAGAGGTTTTGACCATGGGATGGCAACCCCATCCCTCTACTTGATATCCTGTCTTTCTACTGGAGATGGGCTCTAAAGTTCCCTCCCCCCACTGTAAGGCATTTCATCTAAGGTCCCTCCCTTTGAGTCCTGAGAGTCTCTCACCTCCCAGTTCTCTGGTATTAAATTACTCTTAAAAATATTTAATAAGTTTATAATAAAAACGTTATTTCGGTGTTTTCAATTGTTTCTTTTATTTTAGATATTATACTTATATAATTCCTACCGTTCCTTCCCCCTTTAAAAATGTATGTATGTGCCCGCCTGCTTCCACCGGTGACTAGAGACACCCGCCTGACCCAGGAAACCTCCATATACAAGCAGTGCAGGAAGAAAGCTACCTGCCTACTTGTGCTGAGGAGCCAGCGGGAGGCAGGGTCCAGACACAGGGACTGAGGAAAAGCCGGAAGGTAAGAGCCTGCCTGCCTCCACCTGTGGCCAGAAACCCTACCTGGCCTACCAGACCTCCATATACAAGCAGTGCAGGGAAAAAGATACCCACCCTCTTAATCTGAGGAGCCAGGAATAGGAGGACTCCAGACACAGGATCGGAAGAACAGCTGGAAGAGAGAACTGGTCTCCCAGGATTATTGGCATCTGAGCTTGAAGGAAAGACAAGCCACAGTCAGAGAGAGAAAGACTAGCTAAAACCAGAGGTAACCAGATGGCGAAAGGCAATGGCAAGAACACAAGGAACAGAAACCAAGACTACTTGGATTCATCAGAATCCAGCTCTCCCACCACAGCCAGCCATGGATACCCGAACACCCCAAAAAAGGAAGATTCAGACTTAAAATCACTTATCAAGAGGATGATAGAAAATTTTAAGAAGGAAATAAATAACTCCCTTAAAGAAATACAAGAGAACACAGGTAAACAACTGGAAGCCCTTAAAGAGGACACACAAAAATCCCTTGAAGAATTACAGGAAAACACAATCAAACGGGCAGAAATACAGGAAAACACAATCAAACCAATGAACAAAACAATTCAGGAATTAAAAACAGAAATAGAAACAATAAAGAAATCACAAAGGGAGACAACCCTGGAGTTAGAGAACATAGGAACGAAATCAGGAGTCATAGATGTAAACATCTCCAACAGAATACAAGAGATGGAAGAGAGAATCTCAGGTGTAGAAAATACCATACAAAACATGGACACAACAGTCAAAGAAAACAAAAAATGCAAAAAGCTCCTAACCCAAAACATCCAAGATATCCAGGATGCAATGAGAAGACAGAACCTGAGGATAATAGGCATAGAAGAGAGTGAAGACTCCCAACTTAAAGGACCAGTAAATATCTTCAACAAAATTATAGAAGAAAATTTCCCTAACCTAAAGAAAGAGATGAACATAAGCATACAAGAAGCCTACAGAACGCCAAATAGACTCGAACAGAAAAGAAATTCCTCCTTTCACATTATAGTCAAAACACCAAATACACAAAACAAGGAAAGAATATTAAAAGCAGTAAGGGAAAAGGGGCAAGTAACATATAAAGGCAGACCTATCAGAATTACACCAGACTTTTCACCAGAGATTATGAAAGCTAGAAGATCCTGGGCAGATCTCATACAGACTCTAAAAGAACACAAATGCCAGCCTAGGCTGCCATACCCAGCAAAACTCTCAATATTCATAGATGGTGAAACCAAAATATTCTACGACAAATCCAAATTTGCACAGTATGTTTCCACAAACACAGCCCTACAAAGAATAATACATGGGAAGCGCCAACTCAAGGAAGGAAACTACACTCAAGAAAAAGGACGAAAGTAATCTTTCAACAAACTCAAAAGAAGATAGCCACATAAACAATATAAATAACATCAATAATAACAGGAAATAACAGTCACTATTCTTTAATATCTCTTAACATCAGTGGTCTCAACTTCCCAATAAAAAGACAAACACTGAAAGACTGGATCCATAAACAGGACCCAGCATTTTGCTGCATCCAGGAAACACACCTCCATGTTAAAGACAAACACTACCTCAGAGTAAAGGGCTGGAAAACAAATTCCAAGCAAATGGCCCCAAGAAAAAAGCTGGAGTAGCCATTCTAATATTGGATATAACTGACTTTCAACCAAAATTCATCAAAAAAGATGAGGAAGGACACTTCTTACTCATCAAAGAAAGGAAAAATCTACCAAGAAGAACTCTCAAATCTGAACATCTATGCCCCGAATGCAAGAGCTCCCACTTTCATAAAAGAAACTTTACTAAAGCTCAAAGCACACATTGCACCTCACACAATAATAGTGGGAGACTTCAACACCCCACTATCAACAATGGACAGATCATGGAAGCATAAATTAAACAGAGACACAGTGAAACTAACAGATGCTATGAACCAAATGGGTTTAACAGATATCTATAGAACATTTCATCCTGCACCAAAAGAATATACCTTCTTCCCAGCACCTCATGGTACCTTCTCCAAAATTGATCATATAATTGGTCACAAAACAAACCTCAACAGATATAAGAAGATTGAAATAATCCCATGCCTCCTATCAGATCACTATGGATTAAGGTTGGTGTTCAATGGCAACAAAAACAACAAAAAGCCCACATACACATGGAGCTAAACAATGCTCTGCTTAATGATAATTTGGTCAAGGAAGAAATAAAGAAGGAAATAAAAGACTCCCTAGAATTCAATGAAAATGAAAAAGAACTTACCCAAACCTATGGAACACAATGAAAGCAGTGTTAAGAGGAAAACTCATACTTCTGAATGCCTCCAAAAAGAAACTGGAGAGAGCATACACTAACAGCTTAACAGCACATGTGAAAGTTCTGGAACAAAAAGAAGCTAATACACCTAAGAGGAGTAGAAGGCAGGAAATAATCAAATTAAGGGCTGAAATCAACCAAGTGGAAACTAAAAGAACTATACAAAGAATCAACAAAACCAAGAGCTGGTTCTTTGAGAAAATCAACAAGATAGATAAACCCTTAGCCAGACTAACCAGAAGGCACAGAGACAGTATCCACATTAATAAAATTAGAAAAGGAAATGGAGATATAACAACAGACTCTGAGGAAATTTAAAAAATCATCAGATCCTACTACAAAAGCCTATATGCTACAAAATTGGAAAATCTGGAGGAAATGGACAAGTTTCTAGACAGATACCAATTACCAAAGTTAAATCAGGATCAGATAAACCCATATCTGTCCCATCGAAACTGTCCCATAACACCTAAAGAAATAGAAGCAGTCATTAAAAGTCTCCCAACCAAAAAAAGCCCTGGACCAGATGGGTTCAGTGCAGAATTCTATCAGACCTTCAAAGAAGACCTAATACCAATACTCTTCAAGCTATTCCATAAAATAGAAACGGAAGGAATACTACCCAATTCATTCTATGAGGCCACAGTGACACTGATACCAAAGCCCCACAAAGACCCAACAAAGAAAGAAAACTTCAGACCAATTTCCCTTATGAATATTGATGCTAAAAATACTCAATAAAATTTGTGCAAACCGAATCCAAGAAAACATCAAAACGATCATTCAACATGAGCAAGTAGGCTTCATCCCTGGGATGCAGGATGGTTCAATACCCGGAAATCCATCAATGTAATCCACTACATAAACAAACTCAAAGAAAAAACCACATGGTCATTTCGTTAGATGCTGAAAAAGCATTTGACAATGTTCAACATCACTTCATGATAAAAGTCTTGGAAAGATCAGGAATTCAAGGAGCATACCTAAACTTAGTAAAAGCAATATATAGCAAACCAGTGGACATCATCAAACTAAATGGAGGGAAGCTAAAAGCAATCCCACTAAAATCAGGGACTAGACAAGGCTGCCCTCTCTCTCCCTACCTATTCAATATAGTACTTGAAGTTCTAGCTAGAGCAATCAGGCAACCAAAGGAAATCAAAGAGATACCAATTGGAAAGGAAGAAATCAAAATATCACTATTTGCAGATGATATGATGGTATATTTAAGTGACCCAAAAAACTCCACCAGCGATCTGCTACAGCTGATAAACAACTTCAGCAAAGTGGCTGGAAACAAAATTAAGTCAAGCAAATCAGTAGCTTTCCTATGCTCAAAGGATAAACAGACTGAGAAAGAAATTAGGGAAATGACACCCTTCACAATTGTCACAAACAATATTAAATATCTTGGTGTGACTCTAACCAAACAAGTGAAAGATCTTTATGACAAGAACTTCAAGTCTCTGAAGAAAGAAATTGAAGAAGACCTCAGAAGATGGAAAGATCTCCCATGCTCATGGATTGGCAGTGTTAACATAGTTAAAATGGACATCCTGCCGAAAGCAATATACAGATTCAATGCTATCCCCATCAAAATCCCAACTCAGTTCTTCATAGACCTAGAAAGAGCAATTCTCAAATTCATATGGAATAACAAAAACCCAGGATAGCAAAAACTATCCTCAACAATAAATGGTCTTCTGGGGGAATCAGCCTCCCTGACCTCAAAATGTACTACAGAGCAGTAGTGATAAAAACTGCATGGTATTGGTACAGTGACAGGCAGGTAGATCAATGGAATAGAATCGAAGACCCAGAAATGAACCCACACACATATGGTCACTTGATCTTCGACAAAAGAGCTAAAACCATGCAGTGGGAAAAAACCAGCGTCTTCAACAAATTGTGCTGGATCAATTGGCGGTCTACATGTAGAAGACTGCGAATTGATCCATTCGTATCTCCCTGTACAAAGCTCCAGTCCAAGTGGATCAAGGACCTTCACATAAAACCAGATACACTGAACCTAATAGAAGAGAAAGTGAGGAAGAATCTCGAACACTTGGGCACGGAGGTATTGTTCTTGAATAGAACACCAATGGTTTGTGCTCTAAGATCAAGAATTGACAGATGGGACCTCATAAAATTACAAAGCTTCTGTAAAGCAAAGGACACTGTGAATAGTACAAAACGGCAACCTACAGATTGGGAAAAGATCTTTACCAATCCTACATCTGATTGAGGGCTAATATCCAAAGTATACAAAGAACTCAAGGAGCTAGATGCCAGAGATCCAAATAACCCTATCAAAAAATGGGGTAGTGAGCTAAACAGAGAATTCTAACTGAGGAAACTGGAATGGCCGAGAAGCACCTAAAGAAATGTTTAGCATCCTTAGTCATCAGGGAAATGCAAATCAAAACAACCCTGAGATTTCACCTCACACCAGTCAGAATGGCTAAGATGAAAAACTCAGCTGATAGCAGATGTTGGCAAGGATGTGGAGAAAGAGGAACACTCCTCCATTGCTGGTGGGAATGCTAGATGATACAACTTCTCTGGAAATCAGTTTGGTGGACCATCAGTAAAATGAACATAATACTCTCTGAGGACCCAGCTATTCCACTCCTGGGCATATACCCAGAAGATGCTCCAACATGTAATAAAGACACATGTTTCACTATGTTCATAGCAGCCATATTTATAATAGCCAGAAGCAGGAAATAACCCAGATGTCCCTCCACAGAGGAATGGATACGGAAAATGTGGTCCATTTACACAATGGAATACTACTCAGCTATTAAAAACAATGACTTCATGAAATTCGTAGACAAATGAATCGTTCTTGAAAATATCATCCTGAACGAGGTAATGCAGTCACAAAAGAATGAACACAGTATGTACTCACTGTTAAGAGGTTATTAGCTCAAATGTTTGAAATACCCAAGAGTCACTTCACAGCAACAGTAGTTCTGAGTGTGAAGTCCCAAATGGAGGGCTTGGAGAAAGGACTGAAGGAGCTGAGGGAGTGTGCAGCCCCAGGGATTTAACAACAGTAGCAACTGGCCTCACCCCCAGATACTTCTGGAGACTGATCCACCAACTAAAGAATACACATGGAGAGACCCATGGTGCTGGCCACAAATGAGGCAGAGGAGGGTCTTGTTGTCCGTCAGGGGCAGGAGAGGCCCTTGGGCCTGAGGGTGTTAGATCCCCCAGTGTAGGAGAATGACAAGGAGGAAAGACGAGAGTGGGTGGGTGGGTGGGAGGGTGGGTTGGAGAGTATCCCCATATTGGCAGGAGGAAGACGGACGGAATGGGGAGCTTCCAAAGAGGAGATCTGAAACATTTGAAATGTAAATAAAATATGAAAAGAAAAAAAAATTGTGTACACTTTCATTCTCTTCTTAAAATTTATTAAGTATTTTTATATTCATATATATTGATTGATGTTCTTCATAGGTGGCACACTTGAGAGACTGAAGCCTCCCAAGATACTAAGCATTCATTTCTGAAGGAGCAGACAGGTACTGCCTTCTCAGGAAATAATGACACTCCCTTAGTTATTTAATTCAAACATGGTACAAGGTTAATTGGGAGGAATGGATGTATGTGTGTGAGTGTATAAATAAAAATATAAATACAATATATATATAATATTTGGATATATATCCAAATACATATATATATATATATATATATATATATATATATATATATATATAT
>JADRCH010000226.1:5185039-5342051 GCA_019843965.1 Rhynchomys soricoides | reverse complement strand
ATATATATATATATATATATATATATATATATATATATATATATATCCAAATGCATAAGTACAACCAGGTTAGTGTGTAGAATGCTACTTGAGTGTGTCTTTTCTTAAATGAATATGTGAGAACGAACAACAATAATAGAGATTCCATCATGGACAAGGGAAATCCCATAATGTCCCAGGCATACACAATGTACTATGGGCAGTAAAGGAATGCACAGAGCAGGAGGAATAGTTTTCCCCAGGGAAGAGCATACTACTTGGTAATTTTATTCCCGAGGACTATAGATGCCAAAGTATGAAATATTATGTAGCATCTACACCAAAATAACATCAAGAATAGTAAAAAAGTATTGTCTTTCAAGCCTTCAATTTGATTAGATTATTTAGTTTAGTTTAAGGCTAATGAGGATCCTCAAATTTTCAACATTTTATAGGTGAAAACTAGATTAGAATTATTAGTTTCATAGTTTCCAATATAGTAAAACAAATATATCAATATATAATATTTAAAAGATGTTCTGTATAAATATTTTGCTACATACATCACTTGATAAATATTCTGTTATGTTGGCTTACAGATGGTTTAGGTGTCATTTTATATGAAAAAATACTGCATGTCAAGTAGATTTCGACATTACAGTAATCATGCATTACTTTCTGTGGTTAAGTATTCAGACTTGTATGGTCTCTCATAGGCAGCTGTAATATGAGCAATCACCTGTGTTCCTTTTTGTTACACAGGTATCATCTTCATGGTTCACCACTTGTTGAAAATACCCATTTCCTTTCAACTCTCTGACTTAGGAATTGTATGAGGACTATCTTAATGAGATGAGTCTCTGCTCCCTAAGCCAACCTCTTCTCAATACTAATGTTCTTTTAATGATACTTTCATAACATGGCAGGATACCTTATGCTTTTATGAGGAGTCTATGTGTTTTCACATGATCAGATCAGTAAATCTGATATGTTTACTGTATTATTTTCATTAGGAATAATTCACAAAATCCACTTACCATCAAGGGGAAGATATAAAACTTCAGTTCAACTCACATGCATAGTGCTCCAATGGATTACTGTTCTGTCATGAATAAGAGAACTTGAAACCATGAACTTCAGATTGTCTTTTTGAGATGTACTATACAACTTCATTGATTCACATAAAGAAGTTTATCTAAACTTATTTTTAGAGCCAAGCTATTGTTTGCTTTTTCATGGATCTTCTGAAAACTCCACAATGCAAAACTATAAGTAATTTGGTCCCAACCAGCATAAAGTCTTGTTTCCTGGAGGTATTATAATTTGGTAACCATTTGGCTCCTTTCCAATAAAAACAAAAAATCTATGTTAACAGACAGTGTCAAGTGTAATAGTGACACAAATGTGGGAGTAACCATAACTTTCAGATTGGGTTTTTATCTGGTTACAGAAAATAGAACTCATGTATAATTAAGGAAACTGCCAAAAAATTATCTATCCAGAAGTTAATATTATTTTAGTAAATGGAAAACCTGCCCTCTGAGATCACTTATCTTTGTATATACAGAGTACTACACATCCTAAACCCTCATTAGGAAACTTACAGTTTACTGTAGATAACTGTTATTATAGGGATTAACAACTAATCAACATGAACAGAAGGAGAGACTATGGAGTACTCAGTTCTAACTGGAACAACTATATCTCATTCCCCTCTCCCCAAGATCAGGAATCAATGAAGTTGATGGATCTGAAGTACTCTAGTAATGAGTGGTAAACAGACATCTACAGTCAAACACTATTTGCAAGATACGGCGTGAAGTGACCAAAACATTTGATTAAGAATAATATATACACTACAATCCTTGTGTCTTTTAACTAGCATTTATATCAGAGCAAATATGGTATTTGCTAATTTTGAAGTCATCATTTTGTTATAATAATACTATTTATCATCTTCAAGGATGACTTAGTTTTAATAGTGTCAATGATTTAAGAGTTGTATCAGCTGTTTTGCTTAAAAAAATTACCATTTCTGAATTTATAGTAAAATACCACAAAAGATGTATTAGAATGTTTACTTACTACATTAAAATATAACTCAAAAAAGTAGAATTTCCTTTATATCCAATATACTTTAAAAAAGGCATCAGTGATCTTTTCATTATATCCTCTGGACACAGCATTATGATCAAAGGGTAAAATTTAACACAAGAATTTCTGGATTGAGGTATATCTAGGGTGACATTTATAGGACAAGAGTTCCTCTTATTTAGAGACATCTGGCACAGATTTATTTTTGGGGTTAAGACTGGCCGATGATACAATGCAGTAGACTAACACGGTTAGGAGTCAAGAAGTATTGTCTCATGCTGGTTTAAAAATAATTCATCTTTGTGACCTTCTAAGTAATTCACTTGATCTGGATCCTATGTCTTTCCACTACAAATTAAATGACAAAAATGAAATTCCACACAGATAGCAAAACTGAAGCAGATATTGTTAACCTCTATGTGCGACTATTCCCATTCCCTTTCTCACAGCTTTATCAAAAATGATGCTGACTTTAAAAGAAGTTTTGCTATTAAAGATTACGAAATAAAAAATTCAACTGAACAGTAGATATTCATGCCTTTCCTTGGAAAATATCACAGGCAGATGTTGATAAACTTCAGCAGCACAGTGCTTGCTCAGCATCATCAATATCAAAAAGGGAAAAGAGGAGGAGGAGGAGGAATTCACTGGATTTTTGGGTCATCAATATACATCTAATTTACAAAGAATATGTGCCTGCATGCTAAATAGAGTGAAGAGTGAGAGTATGCACAGGAAATCCTAACATTAACAGAAAAGACAAAATAATCTAATTGTCTCCCTGTTTACAGTTGTGTTATAGCAGTTAATAATGTTGATGTAAATAGTAAATGTAATGCTTTGTTATTAGTGCTCATGTAAAGAGCAATATCCATATCTGGAAGCTGACAACAGCTGATATATCTAGTTCAGTAGACCCAGTGATCTTCTCTAGTCCCTGAAGTCACAACATGGACATGTGCCTATACTCATGGACTCATTTGTGCATGTAAATAAAATTAGCATTTAGCTTTTATAAAAAGAAAGTATGCAAATGAAATACAGTTGTGCTTCTATATTTTATTATGTGCTGATGTAGAATAGATCATAAATTCCAATTTTTTGAAAGTCAAATTTTTCCTCTTGATTTTCTATCCTGTGAGAAAAAAGATTGAAGCAATTAAATGCTTATTGGATTTTACTTAATACTGACCTCAATGTTTCAGTGGAGCCCCCGTTTACACATTCATGTCTCATGACAGTGATTCATTAGAAATATTTTCCAAATGACAACTGTGCAGACAAATGTAGTGCACCTGCAAGCAAACAATTAGACACTTATCACACTTTATCTTTTCTGTCTCTGGAACTATTCTCTGCCCACATTGCTGCACACTCACTGTACAAAGCATTCAGACACATACTGTACCTGCAACATAGCTGTATATTCATGATATAGCTTCCTTATAGAAAGGCTTCTCCATCTCCAGGATATCTTACAAGGAGAATACAGTGGGATTATTTACTATACAAAGCACAGGAATGTTTTTGACCTCTTTCGTCAGGGTTGGGGATAAAAGGTACTCTTCCTGCTTTGTTCTTAAGTGAAAGTTGATTAAATTCCTCTCAAGTAGATAAATTAAGATGTTACTAAACATCAAGACTTCCATTCCAGGTCATAGTCTCTTTTCTTCATGTTCCCTTTTCATTTATTTTTTTCATTCCAGTGAAAGTTATCAAGAGGCAGCTTTACCTTGAACTAGACTCTCTCTTGGTAGTTCCCTGATCTTTAGTTCAGGTTCAGACCTGTGCTCACAGTTCCTTATACTTGGCTTTTACTTTACAGACTCCAGGGAAAAGCTACTGAAGCCTTTACTGAATGCAGAAATTAAACTTTCTGTCACATCTCTGTGAAAAGACAAAAGGCATCTTCATAAAGTTGTACCACTGTGCTTGGTGAAAAGGCTCTCAGTAACAATAACAAAGTGGTGACTTAATGATTTGTTATAAGTTTTTTTTAAACTATTTCACAAGTGATACTGGATATTATGTTTCCTATGCCTCATAATGAGACAAAATAATTTTTGTCAATGTTTTGTAAATATAGGTACCAATTTAAAGAAACTATGTGATTTCTCTAAGTTCTTACTTCCAGAAGATATCATAATCAAGAAGGGTTTTCAAACAACCATGTCCTATGCCTCATTGCTTCCGCAATTCCCTCACCACTGTACCCTCAACACAGTGTTCAGCCTCACAAACCTGTGTTTCCAAATAGCCTGCTCATTCAGGTATTTTGTAACAGAATTTCTAGCTCTGTTCAAAATTTGCATTTTATTTTAAAGAAATCTTTAACTATTTTAGTTTATTGATGATTTACAATAATCATCCTAAATATTATTGGTCATCTCAGTCAGTAAGTAATATGCTGTGTTTTACAAAAAGAATAAAAATAAAAAATGTAGAGATCTACGTGCATGAAGTACAGCTAAGTAAAGACCCAGACTACATCTGCTGGAAGACATTTTGGGTAATTCTCTATCCCATTTTAAATGTTTTGATGAGGTTAAAATATAATTACATAATTTTCCCTTACTTCCACTAAGGTCTCTCATGTACGTACTCAATGCTTTACTTCAAACTAATGTCTTCATTTTTAAAATTTATATTAAATTTAATTTAATAATACACACATGTATTATAATGAGACTCAGAAATCCTTTACATGCTTTTGTGTTGACTTCAAATTAACACAGACTCCTATACTTTCCATAGCATATTTTCCAATATCACATTAGCTAATTTTTAATTACCCATTTGCAATGTGTCTAATTCAAACCTGTATTTTTACGATATTCTTTTTAAACATATAAACTGGTAAAATTTAAAACATTTATTTTCTTTTGTGTGTTCTATTATTAAGATTAGAATTTAATTAAGTTTCCTTTCTATTTTCTCTTTCTCACATAAGTATTTTAAATCCACAATCTTAGCCAGTCAAGTCTGCCTGAATTGTCTGGCTCAGGGGGCACAATGCTGCCTGAGAAACTTTGCAGGATACCAGGAGCATCCTGCTTCCCCGAGGGCACATGTCGGTACCCAGAAACAACCAGCTTGGAAGCATCTCCATCAATCTCTGGCAAGTCAGATTGGTCTGAGGTGCAGCTGGCAGCGTTGAGTTGAAAGCTGTCTTCTTCACAGCAACCATAGGGCTGAGTGTGAGTTCCCAGATGGAGGAGTTGGAGAAGGGACTGAAGGAACTGAGGGAGTTTGCATTCCTGGGGAGGCAGCAACAGTGGCAACTGGCCTGACTACCCCCTCCCCATACTCCTGGAGACTGATCCACCAATCAAGGACTACACATGGAGGAACCCATGGTGATGGTCACATGTGCGGCAGAGGAAGGTCTTGTTGGCCATCAGGGGGAGGAGAGGCCCTTGGATCTGAAAATGTTAGATCCCCCAGTAGAGGAGAATGACAAGGAGGGAAGACAAGTGTGGGTGGGTGGGTGGGAGAATACCCCATAGTGTCAGGGGAAGTGGGGAGGAAATGGGGAGGTTCCAAAGGGGAGATCTGGAAAGGGGGAAACATTTGAAATGTAAATAAAGTAGGAAAAATAAAAAAAAAAAGAGAGAGAGAGAGAGAAGAAAAAATGAAGAGTAGATTGTAAAACACTGAAAAGTTTCCCATTTCAGTAGATATATTTGAAATTATGATCAATAAAGTAATATTTCTCACACCAAAAAAAAAAAAATAGTCAAACCACATCATAAAATCTGACAGTAACTAATTGAAATGGTAAAATTAATTTTGCTGGTAAACTGTGCATATTGTGTTTTTTATTATAAATGTGTGTGTGTATATGAGACTCAATATCCTAACCATTAGTTATACATATCTCAAGGATGAAATGTCACTTACTCGTTATGGTGGTTTGAATGAGAATGGTCTTCATAGGCAAACACATATTAATGTTTGTTCCCTAGAAAGTGAAACTATTTTGGGAAGGATGGGAGGTACGGCCTTGTTGGAGATGTGTCACTTGAAGTGGGTTTTGAGGTTTCAAGCACAGTCTCTCTCTCTCTCTCTTTCTCTCTTTCTCTCCTTTCCTCCCTCCCTCTCCCTCTCTTTCTACATGTGGATCAGATGTAAACTTTCAGCTATTGCTTGGTCACCAAGCCTGTATGACTGATATCTAGCCCCTCACCATGATCGTTAGAGACATATCTTTGGAAACTTTAAGCATACTCCCAGGTAAATGCTTCCTTTTAGATGGTGTCTTGGTAATAGTGACTCTTCATAGCAATACAAAGAGTAGCCAACAAATTCCACCCTGAAATATTTGTTCGATTTTTAAAACTATCTGTCCTTCAGGATGGGTTTCTGCACATTTGAATGTTCATAAGATTGTATGCTTGTTGTCTTCCTAATCTCTCAGTTTAATTGACCAGAATTCAGTATTATATTTTGAGAAATTTTCTGATTATCTTATTATTCAATTTGCCTAGCATGCTTAAATCAGAAGAATTTGAAAATTACAATTATCATTACAAATTAGTATGCAGAATAATGGGTTTCCCGATGACAATCTCAAATTGGATACAGTCACATTTTTCTCATATCTGGCACTTAGAGACCCCTTCCAATCCTGTATGAACCCTTCTTCTAAAAATCTCCATTCTGTTTAAGTGCATATATTTATATATACCTGTTATTAAATCTAGATTATACATGTGATAGGGGGAAATGTGGCCTATGTTTATCTGATTCAAGCTTTCTCTGAGATATTTCTTCTTCATATTAGGTATTCATAATCTTTATTTGGGCATATCTTTATTTGAGTTGCTTTTAATGTTTTAAGGTTTAAAGTGAACATCTTCGAAGTTCAGACTTAGATAAGAACAAGGCCAAGAAACGCATAAAGATATGCAAATAGTTAATGAAGGGATTTGGTAACTAATCAGGAAGCTCGTCTTGGAATAAAACTGATTTTAGGGTTTTTTTTTGTTTTTGTTTTTGTTTTTGTTTTTTTTTAAAAAAAAAAAAAAGAAAAGAAAAGAAAAGAAAGAAAGCTGTCCTTGGCCTTCCATCTTATGGCCCACAATTCTTTCTCACCATATGCCTAGGAAGCCTTTGGGAACCTCAGGAGTGTTCATCTTAGACTCCTACCCATCCAATTTCCTGCCTACCCGGTCCACTGAGGACATAGTCAGCAGAAGTATGCAGCTTCCTATTCCTTAAGATTCATTTTCAGACTCCACCTGCCTTCCCAGGGAATCCTGCAGGCATCAGTATTTTCCAGTACAGCTCTATGAACAACTAGGTAGCTAAAAGGCAGTGTATAGACACAATGAAGTATCTTTTATGTATGATAGAGGATTTTTGCCTATAATATCTCAAAAAAATATTATGATCCTATCAAGACCTGGACAATCTCAACTCCGGTTAACATGATAAGAAGGATAGCAGAATTTTCATAATACACCTACCTTTGAGGTTTTTCCTTATCCAATCTCAAGTAGAGTTCTTAAACATATACCTATAATCAATCTACAGTAAATGTACTCAGCAGCAGTTTGTGTTTGTATATATGTTATGTATATAATAATATTAGTTAGAGAATAAGAGGCTATGAATTTGAAATGAAGTGAGTAGCACTGAAAGAGTTGAAAGGAGAAAGGAAATTATGCAAATGATGGACTGAAATAAAATTGTTTTTAAAATTAAAATAAATTAGAAACATAATATGTAGAAAACTGAAGGTAGAGATATGCAGATAATTAGTGGATTTTATTATTTCTTAATCTTTATTCAAAAACAAATTTTGCACCATTAGATTTTTCTAAACTTACTTTATTTAGAGTTTTGAATGATTCAACTTCCCTTCTAAGCCTGTGAATAAAGGTTGGGGATAAAGGTTAATAGAAAAAGGGATTTGTAGACCCATGTAGAAGTACTTCTTTAGGGCAATTCCACTCTTCATTGTCAGGATACAAAACAAAAAAATTTGGGACAGGATGAAAAGTCCACACCTAAGAAGAGTAATAATAGAATAAGATTTCCAGATTCAAAGGCCCAGAAAATATTTTCAACAAAATCATAAAGGAAAATTTTTCTATCCTAAGGAAAGAGATGCCTATAAATTTATAAGAAGCTTAGAGAACACCAAATTGACTGGACCAGAAAAAATCCTCCTGCCACCTAATAATCAAAACAATAAATGTACATAACAAAGAAATGATATTAAAAGCTGCAAGGGGAAAAGGCCAAGTAACATTTAAAGGCAGACCTAAAAGGATTACACCTGCATTCTCAGCTGAGATTCTAAAAGCTAGATAGGCATGGGGCCAATGTCTAGCAGATCCTAAGAAACCACTGATGTCAGTCCAAATTACTCTACCCAGCAAACTTTTAAATCACTACAGATGGAGGAAACAAGATATTCTGACCCTACAAAAGGTACTAAATTCATAATATTTTTTGATTAATTGTTATCTCAAGCATATATATGCATATAGATAGATAGATCTTCCTAACTGTAACTTTATTAGTCAATATAATGTTACTTAATTGTTTGTATGTATATATAAGTCTAGATGCCCAAAGAGGGTATAAACACTTGATCCTCTGGAGCTGAAATTTCAGGTGATTGTGAGTCTCCTGATGTGACTCACATCATCTCACATGTAAGTTCTTAGTTTAAGGTCAAAATTCATGATATACACTGTGATCCTTCAGAGGATACTAAGAGTATCCAGTGCTGGGTGCTATGGTAAAACTTGGGTCCTATTAGTAGTACATGTTCTTAACTGTTGATCCAACTCTCCAGTCTACATTTTCTGAAATTGTTAATATAGATTTTTAAATTAGAATATACCTGAATGTCAGCTTTCTTCACTCATTAAGGGCACTTTTGACACATAAAACTTGCAGTAGTCTAAATATTAGGAAAAGTTATTCTTTTGAATGGCAGAGATAGTCAAGTTCTAGAGATAAGTTCTTCATATTGTGTATTAATATTTTAATATCAATTGTTTTCCTACTCAAGACAAATATAAATTTTAGAAATGGTATATATGGAAAGAGGAAAAGAAGAAAGTAGAAAAATGAAAGGAGAGATGTAGACTAGAAAGAAGATAAACATGAGATTATCTCAAGCATCATACATAGAAATTGAGAGAAATATTCCTGTCAATGGTCCAACCTTCTAGGCTTGATTTTGGTAGAAACAGAAGGAAACATGTACATAATTCAAGGTTTCTTTTTATTGTTATGAGTTATGTATGAAGCAAAATTCTGAAAATGAAATAATTTTTGATCAAATATTTAATGGTAATTATAGAAAAATATTTTATTTTATTTATTTTAAGTTTGGTAAAGTTGCAGTCTTTATTTTAATATATAATTGTCATCCAGTAAAGAAAAAATATTCATAGAATTTCAAATGACCCAGAAAATGAGAGTATTGGCCTATCAGAACTTGCTTTAATAAAACTGTATTAGTTGATCTGTTTTTGTGTGTGTATGTGTGTTTGGAAGGGGGGGGTGTTGATTGAAAGGATGTTCTTAATTTAATGCCAGAGTTTATGATATGTAATTTGGTCTAGCAGAGGATGTTAAGAGCATCCTATAAAAAATATGAAAGACAACAGGTAAAAGGAGAGTGATCATATTTAAACTTTCAATATAAAGTTATCGTTAATTGTATAAATCCACAGTGAGATATTTAGAAAACATAAGATATTCATTATATACTTTAATTTGAAATATGTAACAGGAATGTCAATCAGTAGATAGAATAATCATAGTACTCTAGAATAACCCTATGTGTACAATCTTAGTATTTGCCTGTCTCATATAGAAAGCATTTATTATACATTGTTAGAAAACATGGTGTCATGTGTACATCATTAAGTGCTGAAACCTTTTTAGCAAATTTTTTGTTTGCTTTTTCAGTAGTATTTGGTGTTTGGGAAGTTTATTATTTTGTGAATATAAGGATGATCTGTTCATCTTTATTATTTTATAATCATCAATGAACTAAAGTTATCTGGATTAATTTACAATCTATAACAATGTTGCTGAAAATATGTTTCTAATTTCAGCTGATTCCAAAAATCATATAGTATGAACTTGTGTGTCTTAGTGAAGACATAAAAGCATCATGAAATGATTCTTTGTCATAGATGCAGAAATCAACATAAACAATACTCACTGAGCAACTAATAAGTAAGATGGAGTATATATTGGATTTATTAGAAGAAAGCCATTGCTATTGTTGAGTCAACAACCTCAATAATGTGAGCACAGAAACACTCAGTTTCATTGGTGAAGAATGAAGTACCTAACTAGACAGCTCCAAGAAAAGAAATATAACATGTTCATGAGATTTGACTGTGAGGATACAAGATAAACCAAGACAAAGTTTCCTGCCTTATCTTAACTTTTTGGAGATAAGGTCTATCTCTGAATCTGGAATGCACTGAATGGCAGACTTTCTGACAAAAAAAAATTGTGATGTCTCCACAACTGTATTCAGCATGGGGGAGATATAAATTTGCTTCTCTTTTACGTGTCCCTGGTGTATACACTCAGATACTCTTGTTTGTGTGGAGGGCCTTTACTGACTGAGCCATCTTATCAGCACATTGTTTGGATTTATCCCCTCTAAAAATCTCCTTTCTTTAATACTTATACTTTGGGCTTATATGTCCCCTTTTTATGCAGGCTGAACTAATCTAACATTGCTAGATATACTTAATATAATGGCTCAAGTTCAATAGAGCAAACATCTTCCAGCTCTTTAAAGGTGCCTAGCTTAGGTCTTACTCCAACTCTCTAATTTGAGGATTTTCTATTCTATACATAATTGTGTTTATGCTTTAGATTATATCTAAATATTACATTCATTGAAAATCCTTCGAATTCAAATCAGAACTCTTATAAATGTGGAGTTACTATGTCTACCTATGAATTTGTGTATGCATGGTGTGTGTGTGTGTGTGTGTGTGTGTGTGTGTGTGTGTGTGTGTGTCTTATATACACAAGACTGGGATAATGTTTTCAAATTGCCCCATAATAAATAATGGTCCTACTCAAGCTTCCTTCTTCTTTCACTAATGAAAGCTGACAGACAGATGTGTCATTATTCAAAGTACTGCTTTTATGTTATTGAACTAGAATCAGTGTATGAGGTTGTTGCAATCATTTATCATTCAACAGCACATGAATTAAGTTTTAAAAGGCAATAGTGGTTCCTATCTTATTGGAGTGGCCAACAATGACTTGTCTTAATTGAGGCTCAAACCATAAGAGTGAGCTCATGCCTGACTTTCATGGATATCCAGAAGTACCATGGCCCAGAGTCCTAGAATAGAATAAAATACAACTAACTAAAAATAGATAGAAGATAGATAGATAGATAGATACTGATAGATTTATGAATAAATATTTCAATATAATGATTCCTAATGATATTCTCCTATATTCATATATCTCTGATTAGCCCAATCATCATTAGAAACTTTCTCCAGCAGATAATGGGAGTAGATGCAGACACCAAAGCCAAACATTAGGTGGAGCTCAGGAAATCACTGAGAAAAGAAGGAGGAGGGATTACAGGACCCAGAGGTGTCAGGGATACCAGGAGAAGCAGCAGAATCAACTAAATATGCCTCACAGGGCTTCATAGTTACACCAAAATCATAGGAGCTGGCACTGACCTGTGCTAGGTCCTCCTTACTGTCTCATCTATCCTTGATAAGAAGTTTTATATTTAGTCTTATGCATCTTGTTATGATGTGGTTGTTTGGTATTACTGGAAAACCTATTCTTTTCTGAATGGAAACAGATGATTAGTAGATCTGAGGGAGAAAAGTAGTGGGGGTGGGGGCTGGGAAAAGGGGAGGGAAAGGGAGCTGTGGTCAGGATATATTATATGACAAAAGGATAAATAAAAAGAAAAATAGACTACAGTATAATAGAAACTGCTATATAAGATTTAAATATCTAGTTCTTCTTTCTACTCATACTATCCTTTGGACTTAGCATTTAAAATAGTCATCATATATTTATAAATCTGAGTTCCAAGTATCATGCATATATTAATTAATTGTCACATCCCCATGATTGAATGCTTAGCAAGCAAAAGTGTAATGGTGTAGATGTGTATTTTGAAGATGTAATGTATCAGAGAAGAAAAGGTATAAATGCAGATAGTTGTTTGTTACATGGTCCTGACTAGGAGCTTCATATATATGTGTGTGTGTGTATTTGTATGTATGTGATATATATGCTCATACTGGGGAGTATAAGGTCAGAGAGAAGGAGAGAGGAGATGGGAAATGATGGGAGACAAGAGAAAAAGATCTAGGAAAGGAAATAAGAGACAAACAGATAAGCCAAGAGAGTGAAGGAAACAAGAGTTGGGATGATACATAACCTATATAAACTTAAATCACAGATCCTCATCAACTATGTTTTTTGTACATACAAAAAGTCCTACATTGGTCAAAAACAAAGCCACCTTTAGAGTATCAAATATTCTAACAGTAGCATACAGATATTTCACTTCTAAAACATAACACTGGCTTTACTGGAAAAATCAGTAAAAAGAAATGTATCCTCACTCACACTGCACATAGAAAATGAAGCCAATCTAGACTTGATGGTGATTTTCACATATATATTTGTAATATTGGAGTGGCCCCAATTGTCAGTAATCTAGTTAGTCTCGAATAAGCTCTTATAAAATACTTAAAAAAAAGTTGTACTGGAGAACTATAATGTGTGTTTGTATCTAAAGTTGCTGAAAATGTGCATATGTTGGCATGTAAGTAAGTATGAAAAGTATAAAAAGACAATTTCAAGTATCAATACATATAGTCAAACATGAACACACTAGGACACATTTCAAGCACTTATAAATACTATTTTAGCAAGTTGAATAATTACTGATTGCTAAAACTTACAAGTAAAATTTTATAAAATTTAATCCTTTCTTATGAAATTGAATGAATGATAAAATCTCCTGGGGCTTTGGTTTATCACCCATGAAAATGAAGACCTAGGGTTTTACTTCTTACATCCTTCCAAGGTTAATTATCTCTGGTCTCTTGGCGTCTTAAGATAGACTATACATTTTACTGATCTTTTCATAATTCATTAGAGATGATTTTATTTTTACATTCTGAATTGGAAGTTTCTGGTTTCTTTGGAAACTCTGTTGTGTCATGTAATGTTTTCCTGGAAGTTTTCTTGTAAGCAAATTTTTTGCTGAATCACATTTATGAGAGGGCATGTGATATTTTGCTGGAGCAGATACTTGAAAGGGTTTATGATATTTGGAAAGAATATAAATGATACCCCACAAAGAGTGAAAGGATGCTCTTACATTGTGATGCCATTCAATACATGACTGGGCTTTCCATGTGTTCTCTGTTCTTCACTAACCATACAACTCTTCACTGGTCGTAGCTAATGCAAAGGTTTCTAGATCTCACCTCTTTGCTGGACTTAGTTTTTTTTTTTTTTCACTTCCTAGGGAAATGGTCCAAAGAACTGCTAATGCTGTTCCATAAAATTCCTGTACTTCTGCTGATTTAAACTGATTCAGCAGAGCCTTGTGGTTTCTGCTGGACTGAACAGACCCTATCGATTTGTGTTTGGTGTTTGCTATTGGCCATGACTGTTGGTATCCTGACAATGAAAAGTGGAATTGCCCCAACGAAGTACTTCTACATGGGTCTACAAATCCTTTTTTCTATTAACCTTTATCCCCAACCTTTATTCACAGGCTTAGAAAGGAAGTTGAATCATTCAAAACCCTATATAAAGCAAGTTTAGAAAAATCCAAAGGTGCCAGCAGTGGTGGCACACACCTTTAATCCCAGCACCACTTGGGAGGCAGAGGCAGGTGGATTTCAGAGTTTGAGGCTAGCTTGGTCTACAGAGTGAGTTCCAGGAGAGCCAGGGCTACAGAGAAACACTATCTCAAAACAAAACAAAACAAAACAAAAAACCAAAACCAAAAAAAAAAAAAAAAAAAAAAGAAAAATCTAAAGGTGCAAAATTCCTTTTTGAATAAAGATTAAGAAATAATACAATCCACTAATTATTTGCATATCTCTACTTTCAGTTTTAACTACATATTATTTTTCTAATTTATTTTAATTTAAAAAAATTATATGAGTCCATCATTTGCATAATTTCCTTTCTCTTTCTTCCAACTCTTTCAGTGCTACTCACTTCATTTCAAATTCATAGCCTCTTATTCTCTAACTAATATTATTATATACATAACATATATACAAACACAAACTGCTGCTGAGCACATTTACTGTAGATTGATTATAGGTGTATGTTTAAGAACCCTACTTGAGATTGAATAAGGAAAAACTTCTAAGGTTGGTGTATTATGAAAATTCTGCTATCCTTCTTATCATGTTAACTGGAGTTGAGATTGTCCAGGTCTTGATGGAATCATAATATTTTTTGAGATATCATAGGCAAAAATCCTCTACCATACATAAAAGACACTTGTAGTTAAACATATGAATATCCATCCTTTACCAGTTTTCTCTTACGTTGTAGATATATCAATTGGTGCAGAGAAACCGATGATCGTTCATTCTGTATGTTCTGACAAGCTGTTGATTTCAATAATGATTTTTTCATTGACTTTAAAGAAAGCTACTTTCATCAAGGATGAGAGCTACACTTTTTTGTGTATATAAATCCATTTACAATGAAGTTAGAAATAGTAATATGATCTGATCTATGGTCTGTGACCTCAACATGCATGATTAGTTCACCAAGCTTAAAAGATAAGGAATGAATTTTATCTTTTTGAGTTGATTTAAGTCTAATTTGCTACAGTTGGTTACCTACATAATATAACTGCCCCTGCTGGACCTTTCTTATGTTTTGCCAGGCCGATCTTTGTTACTAGTCCATAGGCATCGCAACCCCCCACTCGGTCCCCCAGTATAAAACTATTGATGACTTTTCTCCTGTGACAACTTCCATAGCTCCTTCAATTAACTATTGAAACCTACTCTTTAAGGATTATTGTTCCAAGTCAGTTTCATATTTACTTCTCCAAACCTGAAATGTGTCATGTCTTCAGTAATATGTTCTTATTTTTAAGAGTGGACCTAAAACACTTAAGGAGGATGAAACAGTAGTAGCGAGCCTTCCAGCACAAGCTGCATATTTGGGGCTAGACCTTGAAATGTGGAGATAGTACAGTGCAAGTCAGGGTCAACGGAACTCAGGAACCAAAGACTCTATGTATCTGGTCTTCTGAATTTGGAGTTAGGCCTTAGTGTAGAGGTGTAATACAGGCAGATGAGGCTCCTGAATCTTCTTACTTTTTTTTTTTATAACAAACTCTGAAATTGTAGTTTCTAATATCTCAGAGGTGTAACTGGCATTCTTTATTATTATAAAGTCTTTGTTCTCAGCTATGTCTCACTTGCTGTGGATTGTGGGGAAAACGCTAGCTGACATGCACAGAACATATGAGATTCCCAGTAGTCAATAAGGTTTTGTGTGAATACATATACCAATTTATAAGAGTTTTGGTTTTTATAATCTATGTTAGATGATTATTGATATTTTCCATACTAGAAGTGTAATATGAGGAAGAATGATACATAAAACTTTATATTTGTTATAGGACACATGTTCCAGTTAGAACTATTCATTAGAACACTGGCTCCTGCTGGTGCTGATTAGCACTGCTATAGAATGTTTAAGAACTAGCGATCCTGCTTGAAACACTTCAGAATTGAGGGTTCATAGCCTTTCCCCACTTCATTCTTGCTCTCCCTCTGTTTCTTGTTTACAGCCAATATGTGATCTAACACTTGCATGTCTGCCTCCCTTGCCATAATGCTCTCTATTCTTTAGAAACTATGATCCAAAATAAACTCTTGCTTTTTTAAGTTGTTTTTGGACATGGCACTTTTATTACAGCTAAAATAAATAAATAAATAAATAAATAAATAAATAAATAAACAAACAAACAAACAAGACAATGTGTAAATAACATACCATTGTAAATTATCATAAGACATATAATATAAATTAGTGTTCTCTCATTCAAACACAATGCGTCATACATTGAAAAACAAAGTCACATTTGCAGAGTTTTACTTTTTGTATAGGGAATTTGCTAGGTTCTTTATTTCAATTATCTTTCTATTTGAACAAAATAGTTATAGTACAAATTATATTTAGATAATATTTTTGCCTTTTAGTGTTATTAAGAGCTACAAAGTTATGAGTAAGATTTAAATGCACTCTCATCTATTTTTTTTTTAATTGTGAAGTCCAATTGAAGGAATATATTCCTCCTAAGTTACATGTAAAAGTACATGAAAATAAAAATATACTTCTTACTTTCAGATAATTTATTCTATGATAATCAAAATAAAATTTTTTGTCAGTCTTAGTTAATAAAGTTATACAAATGTTCATCATTTATACTCATGTAATGATTACATTGCACAAAAACATTCTCAAAATATTTAGGTTAATTTGAAAACAGGTGTCTTGGTTTTTAATTATTATTATGTCATTGTATTCTCTTAGTAAACTATTAACTGGTGGTAATTGTTCTCACAAGAGCTAGGTAGTCAAACTAAAGGTATAAACTTTGTTTTCAATAGTGCTTCATCTCTACTTAAACTGTATAGCCGTTGCACATGAACCAACTGAGTTTATAACCGTGTAAGGTAATTCATTTGGAGAGTACAATCCAAACCCATTTGTAAAGCAAAAGCTGGCAGGGTGTAATATAAATGTATTTTATTGCCTTAGCTTAGTTGTATATACAGAGGCTCTGATTCACTAGCTGTTTTTGTTGGAAACGTTAAAATACTTAGAGAAAATTAGCACCTTTTAAAAACACTGAATTTTTACTTTCAGGTGATCATAGTAGAAGGTACATAAATATGAGATGCAGAAATTTTTAACAAGCCAAAACACTGTTGGCTTTTAGCATACACCCAAAACTCAGTGTTAATGCCATAGATAAGGTGATTAGAGCATGGTGAGGTACTATTTGCAAATTAATAAGTTACAAATTGATTTTAAAGTTTTTTTCTTTTAAGTTTTCATGGATGTCCATGATCAATGAATAGATATAATCCTTCAACATTCTTAAGGTCTTTCATATATCACTAAATACACAAAGTGCTGTATATGAGAAACTCAATAAGTGAAATGCTTAGATGATAAATGTTTATAATTTATTCTCTCATTGTTGCCATACTCAAATAAAAAACACATCAAAATGAATATAAGCATAGAGATTATAAATATATATTCCTACAACAAAATATTTTCTTTATCATTAAATACCAAACATATTTACTGCTGAATTTTTTTGTCTCATTGAACTTAAATCACCAACTGTATATAACTTTTCCAACCTCTTCATAAGGAGAAAGTATATTTGTTAGGCAGAAGTTGTACTAAACTTCATGACACAATGGGGTAAAAATTCTTATATATAAAACAAAAGCAATCATGAAATATACAGTAATACAGTCAAGAATTTTGTAACTGTTTTACAAAACTGAATTTGTTTCATTTATTTATGAAATAGGATCTCACAGTAGCCCATGCTGTTTTTGAACTTATAGGGGTAATCCTCCTGCCTGAGCTTCTTTCATGCTGTAGAAAATATTTATATGGATGAAATAAATTCTTAGTGTCAGATATAGTCTGCTGAACAGAAAGAGAAACTTCTGCATACTTTTGAAGGGCATGGCAACATCAAATTTATTTTTAAATCTGACAAGGAACTTTCATCACCCAAGACAACTCTAAGAGCCTCAAAAGTCAGCTTATCTCCATATTGGAAAAACTGAGATACAATTAAAATAGTGAAAGCAATCCCATTTCTATTCATTTGAAAATTTAATTTCTTATAATAACAAGGAAGCCAGAGATTCTCTTTGTTACTGCTTCTTGAAGTGATAATTTCAGTGAACAATTGTAAGACTGTTTACACTCACACACACACACACACACACACACATAAAATTATGAACATTTAGAATGCAGTTTATGCTAAATTTTATTAGGCATATTTCTACTTATTAATTTTCAAGGGAAGACCAAAAATTTTTATCCAGCATGTTTAGAAACGGAGAGATGTGATGAAAATGAACCAAGCAATTCAATGTCTAAATGATATTATTTCATGTCATGGGATTATCAATTATACATTTCACTTTTTATTGGTGAGAAATCATTCATAACTAGGTTTGAAGTGTGTATCATGATGTTTCTATATTTGTAAACACTTCAAAATTCTTATTCTGAACAAAAGGAACTTCAACCTGATTGTTTTCATCTGTGTTGTGGCTCTACTTACATCCCATTTCCTTACTAGATCCCAGGATTATTATACCGTATAATCAGTGTCTTCGCCCCTTGACCCAGCTAGACGATTTCTGGGCATATACTCTAATGACTCCATAGCCTACCATAGTGATACTTTTATACATATACTTATTGTGACTCTTTTTAGTATCAAGGGAATAATATACATCTGTCTATGTGTTTGTATGCTGGGTTAAGTGGTGTGAAGCATCTGCCCCAGGGATCGAGCCTCTGGGAGAGGCAAGAGGAATTTTGGCCATGCTCACCCCAAGGCACCTGCTGGGTGGGTGTTGGGCTGTGACACTGCCTAGGGGTTGGGTAGCAGGGCCTGCAGTCCTGAGATCTTCACAGAGCTGGCTGCATCTGGTTCTCAGGCTCTTGTTCATCTCAGGCACTGCTGGATGCTATGGAAGAGCTGAGAATGGAGTGAGGTCCTCAGGCTGGATCTACCCCAGGGCTGAGGGGGAAAGGCAGGAAGGAGCCAGACTGGGAATCTTGACGGAGATTGTACTGAATCTGTAGATTGCTTTTGATAGGATGGCTATTTTTACTATGGTAATTCTATCAATCCATGAGCATGGGAGTTCTCTTCATTTTCTGAGGTCTTCTTAGATTTATATATTGCGAAACTTGAAGTTCTCTTCATACAGATCTTTCACTTGTTTGGTTAGAAGTACCTGAAGATATTTTGTATCATTTGTGATTATTGTGAATGGTGTGGTTTCCCTAATTTCTTTCTCAGATCATTTAGCATTTTTATAAGAAAAGGGTACTTACTTATTGGTCTTAATTTTATATCAAGCCACTTTGATGAAGTAGATATTGTTTAAAGTCTGGTGGACTTCTGACAAGTCTGCCTTTACATGTTACTTAGAGTTTTCCCCTTGCAGCTTTAATATTCCTTATTTTATTTTCCTCTACTGTTTTGTTTATCTAATGAGAGGATTTTCTTTTCTTGTTAAATATATGTGGTATTTTATAGGCTTCTCTAATATTTATGACTATCTCTTTAGGTTGGGGAAGTTTTATTCTATGATTTTGTTGAAGGCATATTTGGGTCCTTTTAACTAAGGATCTTCACTCTCTTCTATTTCTCTTATTGTTAGATTTGGTCTTTTCATTGTATCCTGCATTTCCTGGATGTTTAGTTTTTTTGTTTTTGTTTTTGTTTTTGTTTTGTTTTTGTTTTTGTTTTTGTTTTTTTGAATTTTCTTTGACCACTGTGTCAATATCTTCTAAGGTATTTTCTACACCTGAGATTTTCTCTTCTATCTCTTGTAGTCTGTTGGTGGTGCTTACATCTGTATTTTCTGACCTCTTTCCTAGGTTTTCAATTCTCAGCGTTGTCTCTATTTGTGTTTTCCTTTTTGTTTCTACTTCCACTTTTCAGTCTTGGACTGCTTTTTTCAATTTCTTTACTTGTTCAATTGTGTTTTCCTGAATTTCTTTATATTTTGCTGAAATCATTCTATTGTCCTCATGTAGTAAAATTTTAGGTCAGCATCCTGGTTTTCAGGTGAGTTGTTGGATTCAGGGCTTTCTGTGTTGGGAGAACTGGGTCTGATGATGCCAAAGTATACTGGCTTCTGTTGTTTATGGTCTTGTGCTTGCCTATCACCATCTTGTTATCTCTGGTGTTAACTGATCTAGGTGTCTCTGCCTCCTGTTTTCCTGGGTTACGGCAGGTCTTCTGGGAGGACTGTGACCCTGACTGTATCAGACCTCCTGTGACACCTTCAGACTATGGGGTCTTCAGAGGTGCTGACAAGTTTCTGATCTGTTGCCCTGCATGCAACACATCTCCTGGGAGGCCTTCAGAATGCCGGGTCTTCAGCAGAGCAGTCAAGTTGTTGCCCTGTGTGTAGTTATTGTCCTGGGAGGACTTCAAAATGTAATGTCTGTTGTCCTGCATGCAGCAGAATTCCTGGGAGGTCTTCAGACTGTGGATTCATTAGAGGAGCAGATAAGCTAGTGATCAGCCCCAGCAGAAGGTACTGTCTGGAAGTGGGGTTGATGGTTGGTGGGGCCAGATGGTTCCTGAGTCTGCTGAGATCCTTGGGGTTCTCAGCTTCTGCAGTTGTTTGAAAGTGTCCATTAATTGTTGCCCTGCATGTAGCATAACTGGAAGGCCTTCATACTGTTGGGTCTTTAGAGGAGATTAACAAGCTGGTGATTAGCCCTGGCAGAAGGCACAGGATGGAAGGGTGGATCGATTTCAGTGGGTAGGAGGGGTTCTGAGTCCACTGGTCTTCTTGGAGTTCCCAGCTGCTGAGCTTCTGTGGGACTTCCCTTACCTATTTTCCTGAGTGCAGCAGAATTTCTGGAAAGCCATCAGATTGTGGGGTCAATATGCATATTATTTAAAGTGTTACACTGTTGTTTGTAACTATTTATAAATATGTGCCAATAAAATATTTTCAATAAAATAGAAAATATGAGAAAATAAGAAGCAATAAATTATATTTCTAGCTAATCAAAAGTCTTCCCTGTATCATACAAGAGTCCACATTTTTGTACAAATAATTCATAATACAGAAATTCATAATATGTTAATTATGTTGGTTGCTCTCTCTTTCTTTCTCAGTCTGTCTCACTCTGTGTGTGTGCGTGTGTGTGTGTGTGTGTGCATATGTTTTGATTTTTATATTTAAGTATTATTCATCAGTACTTCTGTAGCAGCCTAATGAATGGTTTCTCTAAACAGGTTTCCAAAGGCACTGGCTTTGAACCTAATTCTTTAACAGCTAGATTCACCATGTAAACTCACATTTTAAAGGTTTGCATAATAATAAGAGCAGATAAATAGGAAAGGATGCAGGAGGACCCACGATGTGAAAATGCGAAAGCTATTTCAAAATGTTTGAATTACACATTTAAATTTGAAAAAAAAAAATAATAACTAGGGGGAGAAAACCCGAAATGTCCCACAGACATTACCAAACAAATTAGGATGTCTAAGATTTTCTATTTAAGGGAAAATTCCCAAAACTTTCAGACTACTATAAGATCAATATTCATTAATAATGCAAGGCATATCACCTTGTACTCTGTTCTATTTCTGAGTGAACATTCTCAAAGTATGCATTACCATTATATTGGTTCTGTTTTTAAGTGTTAGATAAAAATAAATGTGCTAAGTGTAAAAATAAATACATTTAAGTCAGTTATATAGAGCAAGGATTTTGAAGTATGCTTCATTACAAGTATAGCCTACACAAGAATGCCACACAAAGAAAAAAAAATGTTTCAAACATAGGCAGTTTTATATTTGTCATGATAGATTCATGTCTAAGAATACAGAATGGCATGTATTATATGTCAATCTAAAATGCCTATAAGATATTAGTTAGAATTTACAGTAATTCTGAAAACACTTCCAGTGAATGGGAATTTCTACAGATCTCATGAAAATATATGGTATTATAGTTGGTAAATCAGGTAAAACGTTAGCACAAACTCTATCATCTCACAGAATTATTGTAACTTTTTAATTTTTATTGTACTATTGTGAAAATAGCTAAATGCACTAATTTTGCAAAATGTTCATATGAAATACAGTTTCCTAGTTTTAGTATCTACACTGCATAAAATTTGCCTAGATTTGTCCACCTCACATATGAGCTATTGTTTATCCAGTACATTTTATGTATCTATAATCATTCCAAGATCTGGTTATTTTCTCCATTTCGCATACTCTCTAATAAATTATTTTAATTTTGATATTTAAATTATGTTTTGAAATATTTTATAAAAGTTATTAGTTTAATTCACTTGTGACTAGTCTGATTTATCCTTATGGTTAATATGCTCTTTCCAGTGGCAAGGTCTTTGTTTAGAGTTAAATAATATTCCTCAGTATGTGCTTGCCATCTTTAGTATATTACAACATGATAGACTCTTTCCATTTATTGCTTCCTGTAAGTACTGCTGCAGTGAACATCGTAATAGAGAAACCTTATTAGCTGCCCCAAACAGAAAAAAAAATCATTAACTTAGCTTTTTTACTTTAATCTTTTTCACAAGCCTTTCTACTGTTTCCTGCCAAATCAACAATCTCACCAACAATATTAAGGATTCATATTTTTTAAACTCTCACCAATATTCATTACAGCTCATATTTCTGATTATAACAATGATAATGGTATAAGATGACATTTAATAGTTATTTTGATGTGTGTTTCCCCAAGATTAATGATAATAATCATGTTTTCATAGTCTATTGCCCATTACTGTGTTCTATATAAAATTCTTGAGAAATATATATTATGTCTATACACCTATTTATTATGTTTACTAGATTTATTTTATTCTCTATTACTGAGCTGTATGATATTTTATAAATCTAAATGATAATCTTATAGTCCTTTATATGCTTTGCAATTTTCCAAAACATATATGTAACTTGGTTTTTCATTTTTTTTTTACTTTGGAGAAGATTTTTGTTTTGTATAAATCATTTTACTAAATTTATATAGCATTCAGCTTGCCTCTACATATTTATGTCTATATCCACAGAAGAAAGCTACTCTCAGGTTTAGAGAACCCTTTCTTTCCAGTGAACAATGATGAATAGAGAGGTTCCTCCACCTGTTGAAATTGAGGGATTAAAAATCAACCTTTAATAAAACATCTATATTATACACTTTAAGGCCCAGGAAACATAGCACTCATGACAGGGAGAACTTAAAATTCACAAAAATAGAGAGAAGAGCTGGAATTTTATCAACTGGGCAATATATAGACAATGCAATCATGCCCTCACAGTAGCTCTGGATACCTGCATTGGGTCTGTAAAAAAATTAACCTGCGGCTAGTCATGAGTGGACAAGTGAAGGACTGAAAGTCCTGTAACTTGTTGGAGATTACTGTTTGTATTTTCTAACCCTGCAAGAAGGGTGCCCATCCTTAGGTGAGGTCAAGTGTAATCTTAATTGGTCAAATAAGGATAGAGCCTGTAATTGGTCAGTGGAAGGAAAAGGCAAACCTGAAAGTTTTAGAGAGAGGGGTAAGAGAGAGAAATGGGAGACAGACAGAATCGAGGAGGTGGAAGGAACACAGAACAGAAGCACATGATGTGAAGGAACCTCAAGTAACAAGAGATTTCATAGATGAGGAATGTAGTACTAAAGTGCTATATCTGCCCAATCTAGGCATGCAACTTATATTTGGATTAATTGAGGAACAAGTAGTCATGGAATGTACAAAATAATTTTATGAGCAAATCAGGAGACACAGGACCAGGTCGACTCTGAACCGATTAAGTTAACAGGCTTGTTTTTATTTTGTTTCTTTCCATTCTGTTTTGCTTTGTGTTTCAAATTTCTCCCCAGACTTCCATGGATAATACATCACAAGGTCAAAGTATAAATAAATCAGTTCCTCCCCCAAATAATCTGGCTGTAGAATTTTGCCACAATACAACCCGAACTAAGGCGTGTACTCACTGATAACTCCAGTCAGTTAAATGGATATGAGATGTTGGTCTAATCCAATGATCACACCAATGACTTTTATTAAAATAAACTAGTCATAGAAAAAAAGACTAAAGATTATAAATTTTGAGAAGGAATGGGTAGGAATGTGGTATGAGTGTTGATGCAAAGGAAAGGTAATAAGTAATAGTGGAAGGTGAAATAATTAGAATGCCTTACGTGTAGGTATGAGATTGATAAATATAACACAATTATAAAAACATAGTTACTTTCCTCACTTAAACCTGGGCTTTTGTTTGATACATAAAATATCATCACCAATTCTAGTGTCTATAAGTTTTACTAAGTGTTTTTGTTATGTTCTGAATGAGTTCTTTAAAGGTATGCATTAATAACATCATTTTAAAAGGAAATGATGTTACCCTTTGAGGAAATCTGGTCAGATTTGAATGTTACAGTCTCTTGGAATGACTAATGTTGCAGCAAGCAAGTAAGATATACAGGACAGTGCTCACCTTATAGACTTGCACTTCTTTGTGTGTAGACAAAACGAGAATGTTCTCAGAACTTAACAGCTCTTCAAAGTATGATTTGTTATATACCAAAACTGTTAAGCAATGAATTTTTGATATTCATATATTGCTCAATATAAGATATTTACATTATCAGTGTAAAACAGATGAATTCATATCCATACATTTAATGCCTTCAGTTCCCTGCCAATCACAATAGAATAGAAATATACCATGTACTTATGAGAAAGAAAATAATTAGAGATATGGCACTTTCTGATTCCTATGTAAATTCCTATAAAACTGTGATAACCAGTGCTGAGTAGTGACACAAAAATAAATTAACATATAAATTGGTGGTACAGATCAGAGAACCCTCAAATATGCTAAAATCATGGTCAACTACATTTCAACAGAAAAGGTCACAATGTCTAATTCCTCTATGGTTACACTAGAAAAATGCATATAGTTCAAACCTTTTACATACAATGTCTTAGAACATATAAAATATTTAATTTTTATTTGACTGAATTTACTAGATTGAAACACCACCTCACCAGAGAATGAGAAACATTCAAACTACTCACTACTCATGAAGTCATACATTGGACTTTGTAAGTAATCCATAGGATAGGATTCCTTTTGGCAGAGCTTCTTGAAAGTTATACAGGAAGCTCCAGTGGTGCGGATATCTTACTTAGTTATGTTCCTATAAATAACCCAGAAAAGGTTTCCTGCTTCTCCAAGTATTATGTGTGTAGAAATTTTATCTTAGGTGTCTGGTTCTTACATATAGAAGTAAGCAGTTTGTAGAAAAGTTCTTAACTTATTTTTTGGTATTTAAAAAAATATAACTTGTTTCTGAGGCTAATATTTCATGAAAATTAGTATGGTAGCAATGTAATAAAATACTTATATTTGATTTATAAATGTACTAAGGCATGTGCCTATTTATGTGTAAATGTGATTGCAAAATTCCTATTACTGATTCAGTATCCAGGAAATGAATGAGCACTTTTCATACACATTACTATATGTATCATGCATAAAACAAGAAAATGAGACAACACTATAGCTAACACAAAAATCTTGATGGATGTATTACTCACCTGAAGCATGCATGCCTATTGTGTAGATATTTCATCCTGATTTTAACATGCTGTCCTGTAGAAAGCCAGGAGACTCATATGATTTGAAAAAATTATGGATCTTACAAGACTTAAGGAGCTCGCGAAAATTCTAATATTCACAAGGCTCCGTCTCAAGGCTAGGTAAGTAGTAACAGGTGTCTAGAAAGAGACCCTTGAGTGGTGAGAAGTTTTCATGATGCAGCAGTCATAAATCTTCATTCACGGTAGGGTCAATGCTTTTCAGTGATGGAACTGTTACTGATTCATCCATTGTCTTTGTTCATTTCTATTTCTGTGTTTGACACAATGTCTTAAACCACTTTAGGGAGGAACAGGGTTATTTAATCTTGCAGTTTGGAGCACATCATGATGGGAAATCAGGGCCCAGAAAGCCTCAAGAAAGGAATTCAAGTTGAGAACCAAGAGTAAAATAATTAGGTCAGAACTACAAGGGAAAGCTAATTTTTTGCTTGCTTGCTTGCTTTTTATAGTGATCATTCTTTTTTTTTTTTTTTTCTTAAGTTATTGGATATTTTCTTTATTCACGTTTCAAATGATATCCCCATTCCTGGTTTACTTCCCCTCCTCCTGGAACCCCACAATAACATTTCCCTCCCACTGTTTCTATGAATGCGTTCCTCCACTCACCCACCCCCAATCCTGCCTACCTACCCTCAAGTTCCTCTAAACTGGGGCATCTATCGAGGCTTTATAGTACCAAGGACCTCTATACCCATTGTTGCCTGACAAGGGAATCCTATATTACATATGTAGCTGGAGCCATGGGTCCCTCTATGTGTAGTCTGTGTTTGGTGACTTAGTCCCTGGGAGCTCTGAGTACTCTGGTTGGTTTATATTGTTCTTCCTATGGGTTTACAAACCCCTTCAAATCCACCAGTCCTTTCTTTAAATTTTATTGGGGACCCCACGCTCAGTCCATTGGTTGGCTGCAAGTATTTACCTTTGTATTTGTCAGGCTTTGGAAGAGCCACTCAGAAGACAGCTATATCAAGCTCCTTTCAGCAAGCACTTCAGGGCATCCACAATGGTGTCTGGATTTGGTAAGGGTATACTAGACATATCCCCTGGTGGTGGAGTCTCTGGATGACCTTTACGTCAATCTCTGCTCTATAATTTGTGTCCATATTTTCTCCCATGAGTATTTTGTTCCCTTTTTGAAGAAGGAAGAAAGCACCCACACTTTGGTCTTCCTTCTTCTTGAGATTCATATGGTCTGTTAATTGTATCTTGGGTATTCGGAGCTTTTGGACTAATATCCATTTATCAGTAAGTCCATTGCACGTGTGTTTTTTTGTGTGATTGAGTTACCTCACTCAGGATGATATTTTCTAGTTCCATCCATTTGCCTAAGAATTTCATGAAATCATAGTTTTTAAAAGCTGAGTTGTATTTCATTGTGTAAATGTACCACAGTTTCTGAATCCATTCCTCTGTTTAATGGCATCTGGATTCTTTCCAGCTTCTATCTATTATAAATAAAGCTGATATGAACATAGTGGAGCTTGTGTCCTTGTTATATGTTGGAGAATCTTTTGGGTACATGCCCATGAGTGGTATAGTTGTGTGCAATTTTCTGAGGAACCACCAGAATGACCTCCAGAATAGCTGAACCAGCTTGCAATCCCACCAACAATGGAAGAGTGTTCTTCTTTCTCCACATCCTTGCCAGCATCTATTGTCTCCTGAGTTTTTAATCTTAGCCATTCTGACTGGTGTGAGGTGGAATCTGGTTGGGTTTTTTGGTTGTTGTTGTTGTTGTTGTTGTTGTTGTTGTTTTTTGATTTGTGTTTCCCTGATGAATAAAATTGTTGAATATTTTTTTAGGTGCTTCCAGGTCATTTTATATTCCTCACTTGAAAATTCATTGTTTAGCTCTGTGCCCCATCATTAATAGGGTTATGTGATTCTCTAGAGTCTAACTTCTTACATTCTTTGTATTGGATATTAGCCCTCTATTGGATACGGGACTAGTAAAGACTTTTTCCCAATCCGGTGGTTGCTATTTTGTCTTGTTGACAGTATCCTTTGATTTACAGCAGCTTTGTAATTTTATGAGGTCCCATTTTTCCATTTTTGATCTTAGAGCATAAGCCATTGATGTTCTATTAAGGAAATTTCCCCTGTGCCCATGTGTTTGAGGCTCTTCCCCAATTTCTCCTCTATTACTTTCAGTGTATCTGGTTTTATGTAGAGGTCCTTGATCCACTTGGACTTGAGCTTTATACAAGGAGATAGGAATGTGTTGATTTCCATTCTTCTACATGTTGACCATCAGTTGAAACAACAGCATTTGTTAAAAATGCTGCTCCCCCCACACACACACTGGATGATTTTAGCTCCTTTGTCACATATCAAGTGACCATGACCATGAGGGTTCATTTCTGGGTCTTCAATTCTAATTCATTGATTTTCCTGCCTGTCTGTTTCAATACCATATAGGGTTTTTTTGTTTTGTTTTGGTTTGGGTTTTTTTTTGTTTTTTTCACTATTGCTCTGTAATAGAGCTCGATGTCAGCGATGGTGATTTCCCCAGAATATCTTTTATTGTTTGAGAATAGTTTTCACTAACCTGGGGTTTTGTTATTCCAAATAAATTAGAGAATTGTTATTTCTAACTCTATGAAGAAATTATTTGGAATTTTGATGGGGATTGCATTGAGTCTGTAGATTGCTTCCAGTAAGTTGGCTGTTTTTACTATATTAATCCTGCCAATCCATGAGCATGGGAGATCTTTACATCTTCTGAGGTCTTCTTTGATTTCTTTCTTCAGAGACTTGAAGTTCTTGTCATAGAGATCTTTCACTTGCTTGGTTATAGCCAAACAAAGTACATAATATTATTTGTGACTATTGTGAAAGGTGTCATTTCCTTAATTTCTTTCTCATTCTGTTTATCCTTTGAATAGAGAAAGGCTACTGATGTATTTGAGTTAACTTTATATCCATCCACTTTGCTGAACTTATTTATCAGGTTTAGGAGTTCTCTGGTGGAATTATTGGGTTCCATTAACTATTGTATCATATAATTGGTAATAGTGATATTTTGACTTCTTCCTTTCCAATTTGTATCTACTTTTGTTTTCTGATTGCTCTAGGTAGAACTTCAAGTACTATATTGAAGAGATAGGAGAGAAAGGCCTGCCTTGTCTAGTCCCTGATTTAAGTGAGATTGTTTCAAGTTTTTCTTCCTTCAGTTTGATTTTGGCTACTGGTTTGCTATATATTGTTTTGTTTTGTTTTTTTGTTTTTTTTTGAATTCCTGACTTTTCCAAGAATTTTAACATGAAGGGATGCTGAATTTTGTCAAATGCTTTTTCAGCATCTAATGAAATGATCATGTGTGGTTTTTTCCTTTGAGTTTGTTTTTGTTACAATTGTAGACCTGCCTTAGTCTACAGTGCTCTGATAGGTTGCATCACATTATTTCAATCTTCATGTATCTGTTGAGGCCTATTTTGTGACCAATTATTTGGTCAGTTTTGGAGAAGGTACCGTGAGCTGCTGAGAAGGTAAATTATTTTGCTTTAGGATGAAATGTTCTAAAAATATCTTTTAAACCCATTTGGTTTAAAACTTCTGATAGTTTCACTGTGTATCTGTTTAGTTTCTGTTTCCATGATCTGTCTATTGCTGAAAGTGGGGTGTTGAAGTCTCCCATTATGATAGTGTGGGGTCTGATATGTGTTTTGAGCTTTAGTAAAGTTTCTTTTATGAATGTGGTTGCCCTTGCATTCGGAGCATAGATGTTCAGAATTGAGAGTTCATCTTGGTAGATTTTTTCCTTCGATGTGTGTGAAGTGTCCTTCCTTATCTTGTTTGATAACTTTGGTTGAAAGTTGATTTTATTCGTTATTAGAATGTCTACTCCAGCTTGTTTCTTGGGCCCATTTGCTTGGAAAAATTGTCTTCCAGGCCTTTCCTCTGAGGTAGTGTCTGTCTTTGTCTCCGAGGCAAATTTCCTGTATATAGAAAAATGCTGGGTCCTGTGTACATATCTAGTCTGTTAGTCTATGTCTTTTTATTGGGGAATTGAGTCCATTGATATTAAAAGATATTAAGGAAAAGTGATTGTTAATTCATGTTATTTTTGTTGCCAGAGTTGGAATTATATTTGTGTGGCTATCTTCTATTGGATTTATTGAAAGATTACTGTCTTGCTTTTTAAGGTGTAGTTTCCCTCCTTGTGTTGGTGTTTTCCATCTATTATTCTTTGTAGGGCTGGATTTATGGAAACATATTGTGTAAATTTGGTTTTGTAATGGAATATCTTGTTTTCTCCATTTATGGTAATTGAGAGTGTTGCTGGATGTACTAGCCTAGGCTGGCCGTTGTGTTCTTTTAGGTTCTGTATGACATCTGCCCAGGATCTTCTAGCTTTCTTAGTCTCTGGTGAAAATGCTGATGTAATTAGGGTAGGTCTGACTTTTTATGTTACTTGATATTTTCCCCTTACTCTTTTTAATATTTTTCTTTGTTTTGTGCATTTGGTGTTTTGATTATTATGTGACAGGAGAAATTTCTTTTCTGGTCCATTCTATTTGGAGTTCTGTAGGCCTCTTGCATGTTCATGGGCATCTCTTTCTTTAGGTTAGGAAAGTTTTCTTCTATAATTTTGTTGAAGATATTTACTGGCAATTTAAGTTGGGAATCTTAGCTCTCTTCTATACCTATTATCCTCAGGTTCTGTCTTCTCATTGTATCCTGGATATCCTGGATGTTTTGGGTTAGGAGCTTGTCGCATTTTGCATTTTCTTTGGCTGTCATGTCATTGTTTTCTATGGGATCTTCTGCACCTGAGATTCTCTCTTCTATCTTTTGTATTCTGTTGGTGATGCTTTCATCTATGACTCGTGATCTCTTTCCCGGGTTTTCTAACTCCAGGATTGTCTCCCTTTGTGATTTCTTTATTGTTTCTGATGTGTTTATAAAAAGATAAAGAGATATGTGTTCTATGGGGGGGGGGGGTGTCGGAGGTGTGGGGAAAGCATGTGCCTCAATGAGTCCAGGGCCCATACTGTTGCATCCCTTCACCCTAAGGGATAACCCACACCACCATGGTATAGTATAGAATATTGTTTATTCAGGACATGGAAAGGGGAGTTAAGAGGGTAGTAGAGGCATAGAAAGACAGAGAGACAGAGTAAGTAGAGAAGTGGATGCCGGCTTCTTTAAAAAAAATAATAGCATGGACCTGGTCATTACAATCTGTGTCATCACCCCTTACATAATAGATCACTACAAACTTTAATTCACAAATTATCATTTGTCCTTATACAATAAAAATTGTCATATTCTTTGAAAAATAAGTCTATTATAAAGTCATATTTATAATAATTCTTACTCAACTATTTATTTATTTAGGAATTCTGTTCCTATAAGAATTCAAGACAATTTTTTTCAGCAGTTTCCATTGATATTCAAATATATGGAAGGTTTGTTGTTGTTGTTGTTGTTGTTGACGATGATGTTGTTTTTTATTTAAGTTATAGGACTTCCAGAGGAATTTCTCTGAAAACTCTTCCTAAAGGCAAATCATAAAACATTAAGACCTTGAGGAAAAATTTCAATAGAAGTTTATTTATTTGAGGAGCAGCTTCTTATAACATTTAAAAGTTATTTTATTGTTCAAAGAGTTGTATATATATAGATATAGATATAGATATAGATATAGATATAGATATAGATATACACAATTTTTATACCTCAAACGCCCTCCCAACCCTTATTCTACCTGAATACCTTCCAAACTCAAAATACTAGATAATAGAGAAAAAAGGTTAGAGTGGAAAGAGGGATATGGACCTCTATAGGCTACTTCCTGTAGACTGTAATTTATGCCTGAAAGTCATATCTGTTACTGTTCTATCTCTCAGCTAATTGACACAAGGTCCTATTAAGCTTATTCATAAACTGTAAGCTTAGGCTGGGTAGGCTCTGAGCTATTCTAATCCTCTAAGGATGTTAATACTAAACAAATGCCCCATCACATGCCAATCTGATTTTCCTCTGGCTTGCTCTAATTCTTGTATGTCCTCATGTGTGTGCTCTCATAAATACTTCATAATCTCTCCATGTGATCCGTCTGCTTCATGGTCCCCACTTCCTTTCTTCTCTATTTTTTCTCTCTGGCACATCTAGCTAGGCTAATAAGTCTGCTCTATCTCACCTGCTCAGTCATAGGCTGAATTCGATCTGAAGTGGAAATTTCTGCTTTATTTGGAAAAACAGTTGTCATACATTACATTTTTCTGGAATCTGTCTTGTGGGAGGACATTTTACTGAAGGAGACACTTGGAAGGGCATATGATATTTTGCTGGAGTGGATGCTTGAAAGGGCATGTGATATATAGAAGGAATATAAATATCACCCCACAGACTGTGAGAGGATGGTCTTGTATTGTTATGCCCTGCAATGCTTTATTGGTCTTCCTGGTCTTCACTTAATAGAGAGAAATTTAAGAACGGTCTTCTTGTAGTTTTCTGGCTGATTCTTGTCATTTCCACTGACTCGTGCCATTTCATCTGATCCTTGCAGTTTTTGCTCAATTGAGGGCTACTCCTCTTTCATACATGGAGTTTGCTCTTGGTTTGGACTACTGATACCCTAACAACAAAGATGGAATTACCCTGAAGGACTACTTCTAAACAGGTCCATAACTCTCTTAGCCTTTTAACATATGTCTTGCCTACCTTTGGTCATGTGCTAGAAAGGAGTTTCAAGCATTTAAAAACATTAATTAAAATAGGCTTTTAAGAATCTATGCCTACATGGGACTTTATTGACCAATGAGAGATGATAGAAAACAAATTTTTACATAACACTGTAAATAAATGTGTGGTTATGCCATACTCCAGACTCTTAGCAGATGTCTTATCATAAAAATAATCATCTAAATATAGAGTGTAGAGGACCCAACCCTCAAATTTTTCCTGATGAGGAGGATCACAATGTTATTTGGGGCACATCCAATCTTCAACATCAAAATATCCAGCAGTCCAAAAAATCAGCAAACCAGCAATCGAGCAATAGCAAATGCAACAACAAGGGCAAGCACTGGAAAGATCAGCCATGGCCACAAGCCCTCTCTGAGCTCTCACATTTGTACACTTTCCAGAGTCCCCAGAATTAAACTTTTACAAACTGGCAAATTTCTGTCTCCCTAGATCATTAGACATTCATGGTTAACAACTGTGAGAAAGCTGAAGCAGCATCTGCATATCCCATACCAGGTGTTAAAACAAAATAATATTCATATAACATAACTGGTGCCTTAAAGATTACTAATATTAGAAAAATATTCCATGAGTAAGGATTTATTTTAAGCTTTGTTCAATATTTTTATTATACTTTACTCAAATATTCCTCAGCTAATGCTGTAAGTTAAATATAACAGGACATGATAACATATTATGACTGATGATTGACAAGATATTACTTTTCCAAGAATTGGCTCAAAGTACAATGCAACCTGTAACCTACCTGGACATGTTAATAGAGAAAAGAATACATCCATCTTTATGATAAGATACCTTATTAATAGATATAGAAATCATATACTAAAAGCAAATAAGTTTATTACTCTGGAAATAATTTGTTTAAATGGTTTCAGTGCTTGGCAACTAATCTAGGACATAGTTTTAACATAATTAAAGACCAATATGCAAAGCAGTGGAAAAAGCAGATGCCCACATTAAATAAAGCTGGCAATTTTAGACCCTTCATGTCAGAAAACAGGATAACTTTATAAACCCTTGACTTTTGTCTAAAGAAACAGAAATTTAAGCACTGAAGAAATTCTCAGATGTGGTTTTCTAAGAATCTCAGGGTTGATGGCATGGGATTTTCAACTACAGATGGGCTATTGGTAAAAATTGGGCCTCTAGATGTACAAAAATTGTACCCAAAGGAAAGAAAATAAGCTTAGTGAATAAAGAATTTGTTATCCCAATATGAAGATAAAAGTTGGGATCCCCAAGTTCCATCTAAATATCAGGCAAATATAATTGTCCATGTAAAATCCTAATCCTTAGGAAGAGCACCTGGCTAGAATGTCTAGTATTATGTCAAATTTGTGTTTAGTAAATAGTTAGTCATTATTTCATAGGTGGAGCATCTATGAGAAAGACATCCCAAATGAAAATTTATGGACACACCACTTACAGGCATGTGCACACGCATGTACACAACACACATACACACACAGACACTAACACACTAATATACATGTCTACCTACATAAATACATGTGGCCATGAACTTATAATAAATAAATAAATAAATAAATAAATAAATAAATAAATCTTTAGTCTAACTAAAGTGTTAAAAATTATAAGTATGCAATCCACGTTTGGAATGGCAAACGTTTGAAATCTTTCAAATCAAAGATACTGATTTGAAAAGAATATATAAAAGTTATATAACAAAAAACAATATGCATACAATGAGAGAACAGCTTACTTTATCTGATCAAGATAACTTTAGGAGAAATAAAAGAACAAATATTGTCTCAAAATTTATATGTAAGATAGCTTTCTTTATATTTTTGTGGCATAAATGACCAAATTTGCAGATATGGTCTTGGACATTTGTGGACTTGTTCAAGCCAATTGTCCCCCTTCGTTCTTCGAAAGTCAGCTTAAAGACAAAAGAAATGTCACTAAATATATGTATAGAAAGAATAAACATTAGATAAATATCTATCATGTAAAAGAGTAAACTTATTTTCCTTGTAAATAGAGAAAGGTAGAAATTCCATTCTGGCCAACATTAGCCTTTTTTATGGCCTGTAACACTATGCATAATGACAAGAACAAGCACAAAGATTACTCTTTCTTGGGTTAACCAAAGCTCTTGTTTTTGATGGTTTGGTTTGATTGTTGTTGCTGTTGTTGTTGTTGCTGTTGTTATTGTTGTTTTGTTTTGTTGCTTGGCTTTTCTTTTTATCTGTTAGTTTTGTTTCATATTTCTGAAGGAGTAGATACTAACTTTACATTGGCAACCTTCAAGAATACTCAAAACTGTTGCCTCCATGGTGTGTCATATTCAACCTGATATTGATGGCCACTTTTAAAAGGAAACAAAAACCAAACTTACTGTAAGTTAAATAATATGAAGAATGTTATTTTCTGGCTTATTCAGCTTTCTTTCTTCTACAAATACCAATGACCTTTGCCCGGAAGTGGCACCACTCTTTTGGGCCATACAATCTCAATCATTAATCCAAAAAAAAAAAAACTGCTCTCAGAGTGTTGCCGATAGGAAAGCTAGAGAAACAATTTTTCAAAATTGATGATCTGTCTAATACAGATGATTATATTTTATGTCAAGACAATAAAATTTCTATCGCATAGCCCAGCACACTTTTATGGCATTTCTCATGATTATAATGCTGCTGCTTATTAAACTGATAAAATTTGAGTAGAATATTCTCAGAAATACTCTTAATTTATGTTTAGGTGTTAGTGTGACTCACATCTTCTAAGACTTTTTAATGTATCTCCAAGTAAAGCAGCCCTTGTACTGCTCTTCCATAGACACATAGACAGGGTATTAGATTTACAAGACTGTAATGTTACAACTTAATTCCATTACATGGACATTTCAAATTTTAGATGCATAATGAACATCCAAGTACAATTCAAGTAAATTTACACAAACACAACGTAAACACTACACTGAAGTTTTTATTGTTTCCCTTTTCTGTCTTCAAATGAACTAACTTTATAAAAGGAATAATCATTACAATATAAATGTCTCCAACGTCAGAAGGCAGCTCAGCTGAAAATATACTCCACTAAATATTTTCATGCCTTGTTCTGGTGCTGTGGGGAATCTTCTTTAGCCTTTGCAACTGTGACAATGCCTGTATGGCCACACTCCTAAAGAATAACAATAAAACAATAGCTTTCAGTTTTCCTCTTTAAAAGGAAATGATTATTTCCTGGTAATTTTAACAGAATCCTTCCAGAAATCATGGACATAAAAAGGCTTTTTGCTCCAGTTATTTGAGAGTTCTTTTTAAGCCATGATGGGAATTGTGAATTATCACAGCCCATAATAAAAAAAAAATCTTCATGCTCTTTATTTCAGAAAAAAAATGTATATGTTAGATTTTGAGTATTAGTGCTTAAAATTTAATCAGAAGATAGCAGCAACATATCCGTCAATTATGCTTTAAGGGGCCATGAAAAAGACAAGCTGTATCTGAAATGTGAGTTTGCTATACTAGGCACATGAATTCAGATCCCTGTGATTTTTAATAGAAAGGGCACTGAGATGACCCAGCTCTGTATGTTGTTCATCTATAGTTCTAGTAATATCAACAAAGTGTCATTCACAAGGGTGTTTAGTTTCTACACACTTATTTTTCTTTTACATTCTCTATTGCCTCCAAAAGACCCAACAAGCGGCTGAAAGAGTTAGATGCAGATATTTACTCCCAATAAATGATCAGAAGCTATTGACCCTTGTGGTTGAATTAGGGAAAAGCCAGAAGTTGAGGAAGATGGTTACCTTATAGCAAGACCAGCAGTCTCAATTAATCTGGACCCCCGAGATCACTCAGAAACAGAGTCACCAACCAGGCAGCAGATACCAGCTGATATGAGGCCTCCAACACATATACAGCAGAGAACTGCCACGTCTGGACTCAGAGAAGATGTTCCTAACTCTCAAGAGACTTGAGGCCCCAGGGAGTAGGGAGGTTCGGTGGGGTAGGGGTAGGGGGAACATGTTGGAGACAGGAGGGAAAAGGGATGGGATGTGAAACAGTTAGAAGGTGGACTGGCCAGGGAATGAAGTCTGGACTGTAAAATAAGTTTAAAGAATACATTTTAAGAAATAATAAATAAAAAGAATATTTCATACATTTATATAATACATGTTTTATCAAATTATCTTTCTATCCCTTCACTCCAACCTTTCTTCTATCTTGTCATCACCATTTTCTTTCCAAATTTCATGTGTTCTTCCCGTTTTATTTAAGTCTACAAAGTCTACATTGTAATGCCACTGCAGGTCTGGATGAAGGGTCATCTAATGTACCATAGATAGCTTCTTGTGGTTTGTATCCTGAAAATGTATGTTTCTACCCTGTCAGCAGCTATCTCTTAGCCAAGGATTGGGCTTCTTGAATATTTTCTATCTCTTGTCTGTGATTTTGGTTAGCTGGAGCTACGTTATCAAGCAGCTGGGAAAAAAAAAAAATGACCACCTGTGCAATGAGAGAAAGGATGTTATAGGAATAATTAATTGGTTCAAGGCCCATTAAATTAAGACAAAAATCATACTTATCATCATTTCTGAGGACAAGAGTCAGAGGCTAGGTGTTAGTTATTGACCCTATGAAACAACATACTACTATTATACTGCTAAATGCTCAAAATATTTAATTGAAACCTGCAGGCTTAATCATAACCACTCCTTTCAGAGAAATTTCTCATTGAAGTATATCATGAATCACACATAGACTTACAAAACAACTAGTCATCATTCTAATATATATAACTTCATATTATAATTATCTCAGTTCAAAACAGGATATCTATATCACACACCTTGTTCCAAAGTCTCAAATATCATTACAGAAAATGGCAAAAGAATGCCAGACAAATAATCTGTGGATAACTACAGTGAATGTGTTTTCCAGATGCAACAGGACAGTTATTACATACAATTGACATTAGATATGACTGCATGTACTACTACATACCTACACAAAAAATACAATGTATCTAAAATCTTACCTGTTTTTCAAATGTGGTCCTTTTAAACTTTTTTACAGGGACTAGCTGATCACATACCAATTTCTCACATATTAGCCAGAGTATGAGTTCTAAGAACTCTATAAAAATCAAAAGGTCAAAACATTTAATTAAAATCAAGTTAAGGATTACTAAATTAGTAGAACACTTACATAGAATGATTAGGGCACTGAGTCTGTTCTCAAAAATAGTATGACTCTGTGTGGTAATGTACACCTTAAGCTTTAATCCTAGCATATTATAGGTAGAAGGATTAAGGATTTCCAGGTCACTGTCTGTTGCATAAGGAGTTCAATATTAGTCTTGTTTATGTAAGACTGTCTCTAATAAAAATGGGCTGCACACATTTTTAAAAATAAGTGAGACAGATGATTTTAAGAAACAGGTGATTAGAAATATTATTCACAACCTTGGACAAAAGACTAAAAAATAAGGTCATCTTATTTTTTAAATTAATATTCTAGTACTACAGCTAATGATGATTAAAAAAAAAAAAGCAAAATAAAAAAAACAGCTTTTCCTCCAGAAAATAATGTAGGTACTCTCATTTGTCTCCCACAGAATTATTATTAATTGCTATCATTCATAAACAGTTTAGCTTATGGTTTAATTTATCTCAATTAGTGTGTTAGTTACTTTAATAAATGAATGCATTAATTTTAATTGGGTAATGACTGAATTGGCTAGGTATCAGCCTATATTGTTTTACTTAATGTAATAAATTCAATGTCGTTAGATCAAGATAATTCATTTTTTAACTTAAACATTTTTATTTGATATAAGATATTATAATTTAAACTTCTTTTAAAAGTAAGTCTAAATCAGGTCATGGATTTTAATTATGGTATTAAATTTCAAGTAACAAAAATTATATTATCTAAAATAATTTCAGAGAAAATAAAATGGGAAAATAATTTAATAAATCATTAATAAGATGTGTTTACATATATCCCAGGAATTATGCTCTGTCCTCTGATGATTAGGTCAGTCTAAAACTGAGAAATATTTAAATGCTGTAAGTTTATACTTGTAAAATAAAAATTGTTTTGCAACATTATGAAAGTTTTGGATGGATTATCTGAGTCTTAATAGCCAGTAAGTCACTTGTTTCACAGGAAGATTTAGTAAAAATCAGTATTTATTTTCATCATCTTTATTATCATCATTATTATCTATGAAGTTCAGTTTGGTAAAAAGAGTATGTAACATCAAAAGTTCTTTATTTTTATACTTATTACTTAATGATCTAATGAGTCTCCATAATTATTATTGTACTTCTACAAGGTGTCAGTCACCAAGATGCTAGAGATTTCATATATTGCCCATAGAAGCACATCTATGGATGCCTGATGTTCTCTCTTGAGCTTCAGTTTCCTAACTTTTTAATGTAAAGAAGCAAAAATAATGAAAATAATCATAAAATGTATTGTTTCATTTCAGGCACAGAAAAATTCATGTTTCTAATTAATTACTTGCTAATTAAAATGAGCTTTGAATTTATGAGTCAAGTCTACGATCCAAAAATCCCTGTATGTTATTATATTGAAACCAAATTACTAGTTAATGTAAAGTAAAAAGAAGTATAAATTATTATCCTTATATTAATATCAAATTTAAGTAATTTTAACCTTTGTGTTGTTTTAAAGTTAATTTTAAATGATGGTAAACACAACTAGAAATTTATATACTTTTATTTCACAAGAAACTCTATACACATCAACTTCTAACCAGTCTAACTTCCAAACTTCTACAAACTCATATTTTCCCACCTTCTTTTTACTAGATTATCTACATAGCTTCTTAATAACAGCATGTTATTTCTGTGAAAATCTGACAAAGGAAATTCAATGTGTTCTTTTGGCTGAAATTTTTAATGTAAAGTACACTATGTCAAAATAATCAGAGAGACAAGTGTTTCAGGAACTGGTCATAGCACAAGTAATAGTAAAAAGCAGGTAACAATTAATTCATGTGTAATTTATATCAAAATTAATACTTTTTATACAGCTCAATACTGCAGGCTAAGGAGTGGTACCTCATAAAAGGGGGCAGGTCTTTCTACCTATGTTTTCAAGATGAACAAAACAGTCCTTGAATGGGCATGCCAAAAGGACTATCCCCATCATGACCTGAGATGTCATTGACTTGAAAACTAGATTTCCTATCACGATTATTTTGACTTCCAATTTACCTGTAAACTTCAAGAATTTCATTACTTCCAAGCATGATGGAATCCAAATGTTAGAAGGACAAGAAGCATGGAGTTAAATGATTCTTGTTTGCTCATTAATCAAACATTCCCAAAGAACTAATGTTATAAGGATAAGTAACCACTCACCTACTATATATTAATGTTTCTGTTAAAGGGCTATAGATTATGTGCATAAATATGAGGACCTTTTAAAAAAAAAATCGACCTTAGCACAGGGATAGAGTCCTGTCAGGATTTCAAATAGTGCAATAAACAACACATTATTTACTAGGAAAGCTTACCATATTATGTAAAATAATTCTGTTTCCATATAATAAAGTTCTTGCTAGCAATGGAGAATTTGCCAGTGTCAATGCATTATAGCATTCCTTGTCAAAAGAAAAACATAACAATCAAAATACCTAGGTCATTTTTTTTAATAATCAGACCACAGATTATTAATATTTCCATAAAATATTTTCAATCTCTTGTATATATATTCACGCACACACACACACACATGTATGAATGCAATAACATTTAATGGAAATAGAGGCAAGAAATATGACAAAAAGTGGAGAGGGTTATGCTGGATGTTTTACACAGAGAAAAATGGAGGAAAAAGCAAAGTAAGTATAATCCCAGAAGTACAGAAAATATAATTAATCAAAAAGAATAGACACATGTCTCATTTCATTTTCAAAACTTAAACATCACAGAAGTTATTCTCATTTTTATAAAATAAAATTATGTAGACAATTACAACCATGTATTTATATAAAGATATAAAAAGACAAAACAAAACCAAGCAAGCAAGCAAAAAACCCAAAGCCAAGAAATCAACTATCAAAGTGACTTATAGTAAAAAGTACAGAGTAATGCCATAGGAGCTGAAGACACAACAGACTCTAGATTCATGTAATGGGATTTGACTTTTAAAGACTATTAATATCAGTCTCTATGTCATTTGGTAACTACAGAATTCAATGAAGATGAATAAATTGTATTATATGTCAATTAAGATGAAATTGAACAAAAACAGTTTTATGCATATAAAATGTAAATAAAAAGCACAGAAGAAGCCTGGAATTCTTAAGATTCAAATGCTAGCCTTACCAAGAAGAGAATTTAAAATAATTGCCAGTTTTTGAAGCCTAATAAAAATATATAGCAATGAAGAACAGATTTAAATACAAAATCTTAAATTCTAAGAATTAAAATGAAATGCTAAATCTTAAATATTGTGATTCATAAGCATTCCTTTAGTATCCATAGAAGTTAACCCAAGAAAAAAATAAGAAAATTTAGCACACATTGATAGAAATAGGTCAATGTTGGAAAATAGTCAATTCAATCCTGTCAATCAAGAAATAAATGTCTTGATGGTCGGGCCGCCTCTCTACCTGCCTTCATCAGGCCTTCAGCATGAGGAACGTACAGGGTATATCCTTTCCCCATCAGCCATTCCCCTGTTCCTCAAGTCCCAGGCATGCCTCTGCTGTTCTGGTATGTGCTGAGTTCCAATGTCCAGCCCAAACCTACTCACTGAGGTTTGGTGGAAGAGAGATATCCAGGGACAACCGGATCGCTAAAGGCCAGGTGAAGAACACAATCAACAAAACCCAAGACAATATGGCACCTTCAGAGCACAGCTATCCTTCTACAGGAAACCCTGGAGATCCTATCACAATTGAATCTCTGGGAAATGACCTTAAATCTAATCATGTCTCTATGATGGAAGCCTTTAAAGAGGAATTTAATATAGTCCTTAACGAGATACAGAGAGAAAAAAAAAACCAAAAAATGCCACAAATGTATTGATTTTAGTGTATTTCCTAGTAAGAAATCATACGAACTATGTGGGTAATACCAAGGTCAGTTTATAGCTTAATTTACTTGTACTGATTAGAAGAACACTAGAACATAATTACCTACATCAATAGCTGACTACCTGAGTGATTATATTTATACATAAACTATTTGATAGATTTATTCAGTAGCCAAGTTTTACCTACTTCTGAGAAATCACTGGGTGAAACATACTCATACATGATTTTACTGCTCTTTTATCCTGTTTCCCTGCCACAAAGTAAAATATCCATAAATAATAAGTATTGTTCCGCTAAATATTCACACTGCTTGGTAATGGTATACTAGCACAAGAACTTCAAGAATTTATTGTATAGGTGTCAAAATGCTGTCAGAATACTTATTTCATATTACCTTTCTATAATACAATTTCAGAGATTTTGAAATTCATTAAGTGTTCTGAACTAATGACAGCCAATTGATACTTTTCTCTACATTTTTTAATTACTGATTATATATTAACTAACAATATAGTTACACCTATTTACTTTAAATCTCAAAAAATACTCCATTATTATTAATATTTGGTCTCAATTATTTGATATTCTGGGGTTGGCAATGTATTATATGTGTCAATCTATTATTAGAAAATCTGAATTTTAATAAGCACATTTCACCTTTTTAGATTGTATTAATTTTAAACATGACAAATATGTAAAATTTGGCATATTTGATATATAAAATATTAAGTACTCAAAAGTATCATTTGAATGGAGTTATTAAGAACACACTTAAGTTTCCAAGAAAGTACTTTCTGATAAACACAGAGAGTAGTAGGGCTTTGATTCCAAAGGACTTACTAAGGAGGCTTACCTTTGAGAATGTATTCTTAGCATCAATGCCTCTTGGATTTGCTGCTAGTTTGGATAAGTTTTGACGTAAAACAATTATAAATGTTATGCTTTTCCTGCCAAAATAAATATATGCTGCCTCAAAGAAACACATTCAACTTGACACATGGTGACAGATTACAATAGAGTCTGAAGGAGGCACAAAGTTTTGTGAAATCCAAACTTTGGCAGCTTTTTGGGTTCTACTGCCATTTCTTTGCCAAAATCATGTTTGATGGATGAGAACAATTTGTCTTCTTGGACATTCATGAATGAGACACTGAAGACGCTCAATTATATATAGAGAGGTAAAATTTGCTTTTCATATTTGAATTTGGTAGATGAATATGCAAGTATAATTAAATGTCCCAGATGCCTTACCAATTTAAACTACAATAAATCTTAATGTTCAGATTATATCAACTAAATCATAGTATCAAGAAATATTCCATGTATGATTGCCATTGACATTACTATGACATATGACGCTATTAAGAACTCCTTAAAAGTAAAGTCTCACTGATTATATCTATTCTGAGAAGTTTATAATCCACATACTATCTGCATACATCTGATGTGTAATAATGAGATGCTTTTGACTAAATAAGGGCATTCAGATAAAGACCAAAATCTCAGGAAATTTTCTTGATGATGTGAATATTTATGTTTAATAAGGCAACAGAATCTCAACAATTGCTGTTTATATCAGATCACTGAGTGATTTATAGTGTAAGAAACATGGTTATAATAGTAAACATCACAGAAATAAAATTATCACAGTACAAAGTGTTCAATACAAGCATACACAAACCTATAACATCGCTCCAAGAATAAACAGCATTAAAACACAAAGGTCTTTTCCCAATCTGTAGGTTGCCATTTTGTCCTATTTACAGTGTCCTTTGCCTTACAGAAGCTTTGTAATTTCATGAGGTCCCATTTGTTAATTTTTTTGTTTGTTTGTTTTTTTAAATTGGTTTTTCGAGACAGGGTTTCTCTGTGTAGCCCTGGCTGTCCTGGAACTTACTCTGTAGATCAGGCTGGCCTCAGACTCAGAAGTCCGCATGCTTCTACTTCCAGAGTGCTGGGATTAAAGGAGTTCGCCACCACTGCAGGCCCATTTGTCAATTCCTGATCTTAGAGCACATGCCATTGGAGTTCTGTTCAGGAACTTTTCCCCTCTACCCATGTGTTTGAGACTTGTCCCCACTTTCTCTTCTATTAGATTCAGTGTATCTGGTTTTATGTGGAGATCCTTGATCCACTTGGACTTGAGCTTTTTACAGGGAGATAGGAATTGATCTATTTCCAATCTTCTACTGGTAGACCGCCAATTGAACCAGCACCGTTTGTTGAAAATGCTGTTCCCCCCACCCCCACTCCCTAGATGGTTTTAGCTCCTTTGTCAAAGATCAAGTGACCGTAAATTTGTGGGTTCATTTCTGGGTCTTCAATTCTATTCAACTGATCTTCATGGCTGTCTCTGTACCAATACCATGCAGTTTTTATTACTACTGCTCTGTAGTATAGCTTGAGGTCATGGAGGCTGATTCCCCCAGAAGTCCTTTTATTCTTGAGTATCGTTTTTGCTCTCCTTTTTTTGTTTGTTTGTTTGTTTTGTTTGTTTTCTGTTATTACATATGAATTTGATAATTGCTCTGTCTAAGTTTATGAAGAATTAAGTTGGAATTATGATGGGGATTGTGTTAAATCTGTAGATTACTTTCTGCAGGATGACCATTTTAAATATATTAATCCTGCCAACCCATGAACATGGGAGATCTTTCCATCTTCTGAGGTCTTCTTTGATTTCTTTCGATGAAGCACTTTTATAATGGTGGCTCCTTAATGATACATCAGAGCTGAAAACTCAAATTCCAATAATAATTTAGTAGTTGTGATGGTGTCATAGGAACCTATTGCTCACATATCCCAAAAGCCAAATGTAAACCAACTATTTCCATCTATAGAAAAGCCTAACACATATATGTGCATATACTATCTAAAAATCGATGAGTAATAAAACAAATTCACTACTTGTTTATGTATCTAATATAATTTTAATTAATAGCTTAATTCCAATCCTTCTATTTATTTATAAAATAATTATATAATAAAATATACACCATGTTTTGCTACCCAGTGGTCTCATGTATCCCTTTTACTTTGTCATCTGATTATTTTAACTAATTGTGAGACTTATTTCTTTTCCACCTCTCCTATTTAGGTTTATGCCTGTTAAATGTAATTTTCACAAAATTTCAAAATTGTTTGATGATTCATTTCTACAACAAATTCTTGATATTGATATTAAATAAGTTTTATTCTTTTGAGTGTGTATTTGGTTTTATTTATTTTATTTTTGAGTTTATAATTACTGCATTTCCCCTCTTGTCATCCCTACCTCCAACATCTGCTATATACAGTTCCTAGCACTTCTTCAAACTTTTCTCCTGTTTTATGCTGTTATTATTGTTTCATGCACATATGTATATGCACATGCATAAACATGTACATGAACATAAACATATACATATACACATACACATACACATACACATATATATATATATATATATATATACATACACATACCCATGCACATATACATCAAGTTCAGTCTATAATCAGTAACTTGCATATATGTTTTTAGAGATGACTATTCGGTATTGGATAACAAATGGCTTTGCTCTTTCCTGGGTGAGACTACTTCTCTGCTCTCAGCATTCCTTGGTTGCATGTAGTCCTTGATATAGGGTTGAGGCCTTCTGGTCCTTTTCTTTTCCACCTTGGCACTGCTGCTGTAGTTATTCACCTTAAGTTAAACAGTTATGGTGCTGGTACTGCAATAGTGTACCATCTACAATTTCTAGGAGACACAATTTCACAGCTAACTCCTTCATTCTCTGACTCTTACAAGTTTTCCATCAAATTTACATCTATTACAGGTTTGTTTTATAGAGAGATAATAACATGATCCTTTATGACTTTTTCAAGCATCTTTGCTGTTATGTTTTTGGCATATTTTTAAAAGAATAAATGGATGTATTCTTGTGTAGTCATTTTCAGGTGTTTTTTTCCCCATTGGTTTACATGTCTTATTTTGTGCCATTAACATTTATTAAGGTTCTGTTATACAATCTATAATCTGGAAAGGTAATTTCTCCAGTCCCCAGCTCCCCTTAGGACTGTTTAACTACATAGTGACTTGTATAGCTTCATATAATTTTAGAATAGTTTTGTGTGTGTGTGTGAAGAATGAAATGGAAATATTGATCGACTCTGTAAATAGTTTTTGGTAAATTAGTCTTTTCACAATAGTAATTATAAAAACCCATCTTCATAGGATGTCTAAAATTACACAGTATCTTATGAGTTTTAAATTTTTCATTTCAGAAAATCTTGATTTATTTCTTAGATTAATTTGTAGGTATTTGATTTTCTTTGAGACTATGGTGAATAGGAGTAGCTCCATAATATTTTTCTCTGTATGTATGCTGTTGATGTGTAGAAAAGCTGTTGAACTGTGTATGTTGATTCTGTATCCAGTTACATTACTGATTTTTAAAATTCATTTAAGAAGATTTCTGGTAGAATTTGTGGTGTTGTTAATGTATAGTATCATGCCATCTACAAATAAGGATAGTTTGAATTCTTCTTTTGTTCTGATGATCATTTATTTTTCTACACTTTTCTCATTACTGACTTCAGCCAGCTTTTCTTACTTCAAGATAAAGTTGGCTGTGAGTTTCTCCTATTTACCTTTTTTATGTTGAAGTGTGTTCCTCCTAGCCCTGTACCCTTTAGAACATTTACTATGAAAACATGATGATTTTGTCAAAGACTTTTCATCATTTATTCAGATGTACATGTGATATTTGTCCAAGAGTTACCTTTTATGTTTTATAAATTTATTGACTCATACATTTTGGATGGTCCTTCCTTTGCAGAGGTAAATCCCACTTTATCTTTGTAAATAATCTTTCTTTATGTGTATTTGTATTTAGTTGGTAAGCACTTTGTTGAACATTGAGCTTATGTTGATTGATATTTTGGTTATAGTTTTCTCTCTGTTTCTTTCTGTCAGTCACTGTCTCTCTCTGTCTTAAGTCTCTCTCTCTCTCTCTCTCTGTCTGTTTGTTTGTGTGTATGTGTATTATCTTTAACTCATTTTAGTTGGCTTCATAGAATGAGCTTGAGATTTCCTCTATTTATATTTCTCAGTACTTGAAAAAGGATAGGTTGTAAATAGTCACTGAAATTCTGATACATCTCTGCTATGAATCTCTTTGTTTCATGGTCTTTTTTGTACTCAGAAAGTTTATATTAGCATTTTAAGTTCCTCTTTTGATACGGGTATCTTTAAGTTTGATACATCCTCTTTGGTTTGGTAAATTTGGTGGTTTGTCTGAATCTAGACATTCACTCATTTATTTTAGATTTTCCAGTTTGAGCTAAGGTTTTAAAAGTTCCTTACAATATTGTGAAATTCTTAGATGATAACTGGAATGATTTCTTGTGCATTTCTAAGTCTGCACATTTGAGGCTTCCCTTTCATTCTTTTGATTGGTTTGGTAAGTAAACGTCTATCTATATCTTGCTTTCTCTTTTAGTGGATATTTTCTTTATTTATATTTCAAATGTTAACCCCTTTCCAGGTCTTCCCTCTGGAAAACCCCCAATACCATCCCCTCTCCCCCTGCCTCTCAGCGTTCTCCCCCACCTGTCCACCCACTTCTGCCTTCCAGCACTGGCATTCCCTTACACTTGGGCATCGAAACCCCACTGGATCAAGGGCCTGTCATCATTGATGTCTAACAAGGCCATTCTCTGCCACATACATGGCCAGAGCCTTGGGTCCCTCCTTGTGTACACTTTGGTTGGTGGTCCAGTCCCTAGGAGTTCCGTGAGGTCGGGCCGGTTACACTATTGCTCCCCTCACGGGGCTGCAAACACTCTCAGTTCTGTCAGTCCCTTCTCCACCTCCTCCATCAGGGACATTGCTCTCTGTCCAATGGTTGGCTGTGAGCTTCATCCTCTGTATTTGTCAGGCTCTGGCAAAGCCTCTGAGAAGAAAGCCATATCAGGCTCCTGTCAGCAAGCACTTCCCAGCATCCACAATAGCTTCTGGGTTTGGCAACTATATATGGGATGGATCCCCAAGTGGGGGCAATCTCTGGATGGCCTATCCTTCAGATTCTGCTCCACACTTTCTCTCCAGATTTCCTCCTGTGAGTATTTTGTTCCCCCTTGTAAGAAACACTAAAGCATCCTCACTTTGGTCTTCCTTCTTCTTGAGCTTCGTATGGTCTGAGAATTATATCTTGGGTATTTCGAGCTTTTGGGTTAATATCCACTTATTTTTTAAACTTCTCAAAGAAACAAGAATTAATTAGTTCTTTGCACTGTTTTATTTATTACTGTAACTGGCTTTAAAGTTAGATTGTTCTTATTTTTCTAAATATTTTAATTTCATCAAGTTATTTCTTGTGTTCTTTCTGAATTTTAAGTGTAGGCACTTTTATGTGGAGTTATAAATTTCTTTTTTTGGGATGGTTTCCTGTGTGTTTTCCACAGAGTTTTATGTTGTGTTTTTATTTCAATTTAATTTCAGGGATTTATTTTTTACTCATTTGTTATTCAATAATAAGTTGTTCAATCTCCATCAATTTGTGTATTACTGTTTGCAGTGAATTTTAAGTTTTATTGCATTGTGGCATATTTAAAAAGCTGTTTCAATCTTTACTAATTTGAAAATATTTGTTTGGTGTTGTAGAATATGGCCTATTTTAGGAAAGTCCCAATATACTACAGAGTAGACTGTATATTCTTTGGCATTTGGGTGACTTATTTTGTAAGCATCTATTAATCAATTTGCTATTATATTTTCAGTTAATTCTGAGGATTCTCTATTCCTTATATTTGACCTGTCTATTTGATAAAGTAGCATCACTTACTTTTAATGGATTTATTTTAATAAGTGTCTTTAATAATTTTTCTGTTTGTTTTCATGAAATTAGATGTATCAGACACCATATTTGGAATACATATGTTTAAGGTACTGGTAATTTTTCCTTGGTTTTGAGTTTATAACATAATTGAAATATGTTTTACTTTACTTCCCTCCATCCCTTACATCCGCCCCTATGTTCCTCAGTACTCTCTTTTAAATTCATGTCATGAGCACACACACAAACACACACACACATATACACACACACTATATATATATATGCATATACATATATATGAATATGCATAATCTAATATATGTATATTTACATATATAAATGTATTTATATTTATATAAATATAAATGCATTATCTGTATATATATACATACCCACTTACACATGTACGTGTATATGCATATGTATAACTTTAATTGTATGCTTTTTTTTAAGGCTATATGGTACTAGATAAGCAATTGATGTGTTCTCCCCTGGTGAATACCATTATTTTCCTGTGGTACTTTGACTAGGGTGAAGGTCAAAAATGATAATGTCTTCTTGTGCCCCTGATTTCTTTTTAAATCTGCATCATTCTTTACCTCTTTTAATTGATATAAGTTTAACATCTATTTTGTCAGATGCTAGGATAGCAACATCTGCTTGCTTCTTGATTTCATTTGATTGGAGTATGCTTGTCCTCTACTCTTAAATAGAGCCTATCTTCAAAGCTATGATGGATTTTCTGTAAACAATAAATAGAGATTATGTTTCTTCATCCTTTCACTCAACCTGTGTCTTTGGATTGAAAAATTGGAGCTACAGATATATGAAGATCAGGATGTATCTTAGTCAGAGTGTCTATTACTGCACAAACATCATGACCAAGAAGCAAGTGGGTGAGGAAAGGATTTATTTGACTTACAGTTCCACGTTGCTGTTCATCATCAAAGTATGTCAGAACAGGAACTAATCAGGTCAGGAAGCAGGAGGTGATGCAGAACCTATGGAGGGATGTGATTTACTAGCTTGCTTCCCCTGTCTTGCTCAGCTTGCTCTCTTATAGGACCCAAGACTACCCAACCCAAGGCTGGTGCCACCCACAATCAGCCCTCCCGTCTTGATCACTAAGTGAGAAAATGCTTTAAATCTGGATCCCATGGACACATTTCCTCACCTGAAGCCCCTTTCTCTATGGTAACTGCAGCTTGTGTCAAGGTGACAAACAAAACCAGCCAGTACAGGATGTAAACAGAATAGCTTAGTCAATAATTTTCTTTTCTTACAACTACAACAACAAAAAGATTGGTATGACCATTGGAGATTCCAGATTAAAAGTGTTTCTAATTATCATGGGCTGAAACAAAGAAATGGGAACAGGTCAGAACAGCGGCTAAGAAAGTCCATGTGAAAGTGAAAATTTAAACCCATATTGATGTTTAGAGGAATCCCCGGGGAATGGAGGTAAGGTATGAGGAGAAACACCTGAAGGTAGTCTGCTACAAAGCTACAGGTGAGAACAGAGCTATTGGAATCGAGGACTGGGGGGTGAGTGACCATCTCTTACCTGAGTACCAGTCCAGTATGGCCCTAAAGTCAGTATTTTTGTTTTCTTTTTCTTCTCATTTTGACTAATCTAGACTAATCTAGACTGTGTCTTAGAGTGTTCAGTATAAACCCAAATCATTTGCTTATATATTTTAGCAATATTTTTATCAATTTTTTTAGTGTTTCCCAAATACTGATGTACTATATTTATTACGAATAGTTTTTTTTTTCCACACAGTATATTCTTATTACTGTTTCTCTTCCCAGACATTCCTAGCTTCCACATCTTCTTTTATTTTATTTTTTTTATTTTCCTATTTTATTTACATTTCAAATGTTTCAGATCTCCCCTTTGGAACCTCCGCATTCCCTCTGCCTTCCCCCTGCCAATATGGGGATATTCTCCAACCCACCCTCCCACCCACTCTTCTCTTTCCTCCTTGTATTCTCCTATAGTGGGGGATCTAACACCCTCAGGCCCAGGAGCCTCACCTCCCCCTGATGGATAACAAGACCCTCCTCTGCCGCATTTGTGGCCAGAACCATGGGTCTCTCCATGTGTATTCTTTAGTTGGTGGATCAGTCTCCAGAAGTATCAGGGGGTCAGGCCAGTTGCCACTGTTGCTACCTCCCTGGGGCGGCACACTCCCTCAGCTCCTTCAGTCCTTTCTCCAAGCCCTCCATTTGGGATGTCACACTAAGAACTACAGTTGTTGCAAAGTGACTCTTGGGTATTTCTAACTTTTGGGCTAATAACCTCTTAAAAGTGAGTACATACCATGTTCATTCTTTTGTGATTGCGTTTACCTCGCTCAGGATAGTATTTTCAAGATCCATCCATTTGTCTGCGAATTTCATGAAGTCATTGTTTTTAATAGCTGAGTAGTATTCCATTGTATAAATGTACCACATTTTCTGTATCCATTCCTCTGTGGAGGGACATCTGGGTTGTTTCCAGCTTCTGGCTATTATAAATGTGGCTGCTATGAAAGCCCACATACATATGGAAGCTGAACAATTCTCTGCTTAATGATAACTTGGTCAAGGAAGAAATAAAGAAGGAAATAAAAGACTTCCTAGAATTCAATGAAAATGAAAGTAAAACATACCCAAACCTATGGGACAAAATGAAAGCAGTGTTAAGAGGAAAACTCATAGCTATGAATGTCTCCAAAAAGAAACTGGAAAGAGCATATACTGACAGCTTAAGAGCACATCTGAAAGTTCTGGAAAAAAAAGAAGCTAATACACCTAAGAGGAGTAGAAGGCAGGAAATAATCAAATTAAGGGCTGAAATCAACCAAGTAGAAACTAAAAGAACTATAGAAAGAATCAACAAAACCAAGAGCTGGTTCTTTGAAAAAATCAACAAGATAGATAAACACTTAGCCAGACTAACCAGAGGGATCAGAGACAGAATCCAAATTAACAAAATTAGAAATGAAAACAGAGATATAACAACCGACTCTGAGGAAATTAAAAAAATCATCAGATCCTACTACAAAGGCTTATATGCAACAAAATTTGAAAATCTTGAGGAAATGGACAAGTTTCTAGACAGATACCAATTACCAAAGTTAAATCAGGATGAGATAAACCATCTAACCAGCCCCATAACCCCCAAAGAAATAGAAGCAGTCATTAAAAGTCTCCCAACCAAAAAAAGCCCAGGACCAGATGGGTTCAGTGCAGAATTCTATCAGACCTTCAAAGAAGACTAATACCAATACTCTTCAAGCTATTCCATAAAATAGAAATGGAAGGAACACTACCCAATTCATTCTATGAGGCCACAGTCACACTGATACCAAAGCCCCACAAAGACCCAACAAAGAAAGAAAACTTCAGACCAATTTCCCTTATGAATATTGGTGCAAAAATACTCAATAAAATTCTTGCAAACTGAATTCAAGAACATATCAAAACGATCATTCACCATGATCAAGTAGGCTTCATCCCTGGGATGCAGGGATGGTTCAATACCCGGAAATCCATCAATGTAATCCACTACATAAACAAACTCAAAGAAAAAAAAACCCACATGGTCATTTTTTAGATGCTGAAAAAGCATTTGACAAAATTCAACATCACTTCATGATAAAAGTCTTGGAAAGATCAGGAATTCAAGGAGAATACCTAAACTTAGTAAAAGCAATATATAGCAAACCAGTGGCCAACATCAAACTAAATGGAGAGAAACTCGAAGCAATCCCACTAAAATCAGGGACTAGGCAAGGCTGCCCTCTCTCTCCCTACCTATTCAATATAGTACTTGAGGCTCTAGCTAGAGCAATCAGGCAACAAAAGGAAATCAAAGGGATACAAATTGGAAAGGAAGAAATCAAAATATCACTGTTTTCAGATGATATGATGGTATACTTAAGTGACCCGAAAAGGTTCCCCATCTTCTAAATCCTCATACTTTATTTTTCACTAAAATTCAAACAGCCATTAAAATAATAAAAATTCAAATGTATTATTTTGGATAAAAATTATAAAGCAAATGAGGTATATTTTTTCAAAACTAATTTTATTCACATTTTATGTCTTATATAGTTGTGTGTGTTTGTGTGTGTGTGTGTGTGTGTGTTTTACATGCAAATATGTCTGTGTATTACGTGTATGCCAGGTGACTGTAGAAGCCAGAAGAGAGTGCAAGGTATCTTCTACAATAGAATTTCCATATAGTTTTGACCCACATTGGGGTTCTAGAAATTGAACCAGGATCTCTGTAAAAATAACGGTGCTCAAAATAACTGAGCTCTCTCTTCAAGCTCATTTTCTAATCTAATGTACTATCATTAGCATTGTACGTATACTTCAACTTTGTTGCTGTTGACAAATTGTTTCTTCCTCGGTGGGTTAATAACAGATGATTTTGTCATTACTCTTCTTCTTTTCACCATTTGTTGCCTTGTTCCTCCTGCATTTCTTTCTTTCTTCCCCAACCATTGAAACATTTTTTTCCTTCTTGCATCTTTCAAACACTGAAATACTAACACAAAATTTTCAAAACACTTTCGATAACAATTTTTGAACAGTTATTTTGCCCAGAGCACTTTTATTATTATTATTGATTCATTTATTATATTCTGAATGTTGATGCTCTTCCAAGTCTCTTCTCCAAGGGTTCTTCACCCCATAACCCTTTGTTCGCCTCTGAGAAGGTGCTTGTGACACTATCTCCACCAATCTATCCATTTCACCCTCCCACCCATCACGAGCTCACCCCACCCTGCATCCCCCTCTTCTGGGGCAACAAGTGTCTACAGGAATAAGTACATTCTCTCCCACTGAGGCCAAACAAGATAGTACTCATTTTCACATGTGCCAGGGACCATGCACCATCCCACGTATGCACTGTGATTGGTAGCTTTGTCTTTGGAAGCTCCCAGAGGTCCAGAATAGTTGACATTGTTGGTCTTCCTATTGGGTTGCTACCCCCTTCTATTCCTTCAGTCCTCCCCCTAACTCTTCCACAGGCCTCCCCAACTGTTGTCTAATGCTTGGCTGTGGTATCTGCATCTGCAGATTTTTCAGAGAGGAACAATTCTGGGTCAGAGTTTTTTACTGTGGGATGCCAACCTGACTTAATGCCCTGTCTTTGTGCTGGAGGTAGGCTCTACAAGTTCCCTTTCCCTACTGCAGGGCATTCCATCTAAGGTCGCTCCCTTTGAGTCCTGAAAGTCTCTTACCTCCCATGTCTCTGGTATATTCTGGAGTGCCCCACCTCCTCCTCCCTCCCTCCAAAGGTTTCCTGTTTCCACTCTTTCTGCTGGCTCTCAAGGCTTCGGTCCCTTACTTTCACCCAATAACTGATTATGTTCCCCTCTTCCCGTTCCTGATCCCTTTCCACCTAGGACATTCTCACCATGCCCCCTCCTGTGATTGATTTCTTCTCCCTCCCTAGTGGAATTGAGGTATCCTCAATTTGGCCTTTGGCTTGTTCACCTTTTTTAGTTCTTTGGACTGACTCCTGGGTATTCTGTACTTTTCATTTTTTACTAATATCCATTTACTAGTGAGTACACACCATGCATATCCTTTTGGATCTGAGTTACCTCTCTCAGGATATTTTCTACTTCCATCCATTTGCCTGCAAAACTAAGGATGTCTTCATTCTTTATATCTGAGTAGTATTCCATTGTGTAAATGAACCATACTTTCTTATTATATATGTAAACTACATGCTGTTAGAAATGTCATTTTTTGAATTTTCTTTTCTAAATTATAGTATTATTAATTATATAGTATAAATTATAGACTGTAGTAAATTCTCTCCAAAAATATACACTTTTAAATCTTTTTTTCTAAATCATAATATAGACTACAGTAAGTTATCCCTAAATATGACATCAATGATTTATACCAATGAGTAATAAAAAGTATTGACAATGAATCTATAATTTTGCATAGTATAATTGTAGGTAATTTGGTATGCTTGCTTCTGAGACCAGTTAGAATCCTTTAAGAATAAACACCACCATGGGAAAATAAGGAGATTTTGTGTTGCCATTTTATTAGTGTAATGCTATGGAATAAAATGGACTTTCCAAAATATCACCAAGCTTAAAATTTTTAAGAAATCATGAACACTTTCATATAAAAAAATAACTTTTTATTTATGGTTATGCTGTAATTAATTATGTTTTCTCATTCAAGTTTTAAAATATTTTATGATTTTTAAAAATATGTCTTTAATGCCAAAAGAAAAATAATGATCTAGTATTATCTTTATGCCTTCTTTAAACAAATACCTTGAACTTTATTGAGCTGATAAGTGTTATGGGTATATGATTAATTTTACTCTTCAAGAAACCTACCATAAATATTAATCAAACTAAGGCCATGAACCTCAGGCAGGAAAATGTAGAGATATGAGCATATGGCTATTTGTATTGATTTCCTTTGGTTGAGGAACAAGAAAATGACATTTACTTACATTTTATTACATGTCGAATAACTTTGTCTGGTTCTTTCTAGTGACTATGTTAATATTTACATGAACACTAAGGAAACATAAACTTCATTTAATAGTTAATAATCTATCCAAGACAAGCAAATTAAATATCAAATAGTTTTCAGAAGTACACAAATTTGAATCCTCATAGAAATTAAGGAGTGTTGCCTATCTGAATGTAAACTAAGAATAGTTTCCTAATTCCTTGTACCCTACCTCCAAACTGCTATTTTAAGCATTTTTTTTTACTTTTTACTCCAAAAACTATAATATTGTTGATATAGTTTATGATAAGTTAGTATTTTATTAATGTCATTGTTTTCCTTTTAAGTTCTCCATTCCAGTAAGAAAGGTTTTTTTGTAATGTGCTTCTGAAATGCCAGTAGGAATAGCTCAGTGCATGCACTGAATAATCTCTGTCTCCAACATAGGGAAACAGCACATGATCAAGTATGTAACATTTTTATCCTCAGGTATTTTCAAATCATTAAGAGCCATTTGCTTTTTAGACATTTTATTACTTGCAAAATGGTCTTTGAAAACTGTGAAATTGATCCCTAATATAAAATAAGAAAAATGACTCTCAGAAGGTTAAATGAGTGTGTGAAAAACATATAGTAAGTGGGAGTATGAAATTTTTAATTGATGGCCCTAGAAGTCAAGAGTTTTATGCAATATCACATTAAAGTAGTTAGTCTTCAAGAAGTTTTATATAATAATTTCATTGCCAACTAAAATATGCTCCAGAAAAGTTTCTAAAAAAATCCACAAAGAGAGATAAACAGAAAATGTTATGTTATAAAAACAGTGGAAAATTTGTCAGATGAAATTTAAATTTCCACTAAGACCTTGAAAGTCTGCCAACATCAAGCTCACAGTCAAGATCACAACAATGATAAAGATATATTTTATGTTTTGTGGAATGATTTTTGTAGCATTGATTGTAACCTTCCCCAAATACTCACAATGTGAGATAGAAGCAAAGAATTAATAGAGTCATAAAAAAAAGTAAGTACTGGGGGAGAATATAATTTAGTGGCAATCTGGTGTTTCTCTCAGTAGAACAATGACTTCAGAATAATGGTATTGTTAGTCATTTACACAAATTGATTAAAATAAAAAGCACTATTTGCTAATCTTTTATTATATATGAGAAAAAAAGAAATGACATTCTACCTAATTACTAAAATGGTTTCACAAATGGTAGGTTAGTTGCCAAATTCTTTGAGATGTTTAATTTAGGATATTTTTGTCCATTTTCTAGGTTGATGAATGCTGAACTGTTCAAACTGTTGTTTAGTATTGAAATTACCTTTAAGTCTTCAGACATGTATTCTGTTTGTAAGACCATTAAGCATCTATTTTGTGCCCAAGAGCTTATAATTATAAAATTTTAACAGTATAATCTATAGTTTCCAGAAAAAGAAATTGTTATCATCATATAAGACTTCAGGTCAACTTCCATAATAGGTTTTCACAATGAACATTTTGTTGGGTGTCATAAAACTAATTGCATATAAAGGGGCCTGAATTTCATTTCAGCAAGTCTGGATAGATGTTGTCAATATGATCAGTAGAGTTTACTTTAAATAAGATATCTAACATGTATAATAAAAGTATAATACTAAAACATTTATAAAATGTTTTTTTTATAACATAAAAAACAGTTTTTATATTTTATATTTTATAACATAAAAAAGTTTTTATGTTATAAAAACTTTTATAACATGTATAATAAAAGTATAATAATAAAAATGTATAATATCCATGGATATTGAAGAAATTGTATTTAAATATATTAGAAATTATAAATAATTTAACTCAATTTTACATGTTATAAGTAATACTATTTATGGCACTAAATATTCATCTGGGAGTGTTTTGATTAGAACTAAAAAATTAGAAAAGATAGTTTAATAAAGACTAAGTCCTATTAAACAGAGGATCGTCTAGGAGGCAGTTTTAGAAGCTCTGTAGAAAGAAAGTTTATTTCCATTTTATTTTATACAAATATGCACATAATAACCATACTCATAGATGTCAAAGATTATACAGGAAAACTTGTACTTATTCAATAGGGTAGTATATTAAAGTTTGGCACAGACTTTAAAAAATTTAAACTTGAATACTTTCATTATTTTAGTTAATACATTTAATTAAGAATTTTGCAAATCAATTTTGATCATGTTCATTTACCAGTCCTTCCATTAACTCCTCCTATAACTTTCCCAGTAGTACACTCATCATAATTAGGTGTTCTCATTTTTTACTAATATCGTATATACTCTAATTTATAGTGTACGTACATTTATTTAAAAAATGTCAGAAATTTGCATAGGGTAAAACATTCTGGGTAAGATAAATACTGGAAAAACCTACAATGCCAAGTGTGCTATAAATATTACAGCAAATATTTCTAGAATTATTGACTAACATATAAAACCTATTCATATAAACAAGTCAATATTTACATGTATATTGTGGCTTCCTGTTTTATATATTTATGAGATTCCTTTGTGTAGAGAAGTGAGTGTATGTATGTATTTCTATCTACCTGTGTTAATTATGTTCATATTCTTGGCTTTTTTTATTCAATTTCTTTGCTTGTTTTGTCTTATTTTTATTTAACTGTATTTTTTTTTTGTTTTGCTGAATGTTATTTTATTATTATTCCTTACAATTCTCTTTTTTTTTTCTAAATAAAAGCAGAAACAACATGGATCCTGTCGGGTAATGAGGTTAGGAGGAATTAGAAAGAGTGGGGAGGCAGGAGACCTCTCCCTGGGCCAACAGGTCTCCATAGCCAAACAGAGCCAGCAGAAAGTGAGCTGCTCACATGTGTGGAAAAGCCAGCAACAGGAGGACTCAAGATACAGAGACTGAGGGACAGCCAGGAGGTAAGAGCCTTCTGGTTTCCATCTGTGGCAGGAGACCTCTGCCTGGGCCACCAGGGCTCCATAAACAAATAGTGCTGGGAGAAAGCTAGCCTCACAGGAGTAGAGACAAGACTGACTGATCAGAGGGTCCCACCTGGAATTCCCAGGTCACAAGGATGGAAAAACAGGGATCTGGTTTCTTTCTTTGGCTGGAGAGCAGATCTTGTGACACAGGGCTCCATACTCAAATAGTGCCAGGAGAGAGCTGGTATACCAGGAGTGCTGACACACGTTTAAGCACAGGCAAGACCTCCACTTCTTTTCAAAAACACTAGACCAAGAGGGGCACTAGCAGAGCCACCAGGACACAGTAAACAAGGGATAGCTGGGGATTAGATACTTCTTGTTTCTGTCTGCACAGCAGAGACCCTACACCACAACTCTCCAAACCCAATTCATCTCAGAGAGAACTGGTCTCCAAGGAGTATTGACACCTGGACTTGCAGGAAAAACAAGCTACTGTCAGAGATACAAAGACCAGCTAACACCAAAGATAACCAGATGGCGAAAGGCAAGGACAAGAATACAAGGAACAGAAACCAAAACTACTTAACTTCATCAGAACACAGCTCTCCCACCACAGTCAGTCCTGGATACCCCAACACAGCAGAAAAGGAAGACTGAGACTTAAAATAACATATCAAGAGGATGATAGAAGATTTTTAAAAGGAAATAAATAACTCCCTTAAAGAAATGCAAGAGAACATAGGTAAACAACTGGAAACCATTAAAGAGGACACACAAAAATACCTTAAAGAATTACAGGAAAACACAATCAAATAGGCAGAATTTAGGAAAACACAATCAAAAACTGAGCAAAACCATTAAGGAATTAAAAAAAGAAATAGAAACAATAAAGAAATCACAAAGGGAGACAACCCTGGAGTTAGAGAACATAGGAAAGAAATCAGGAGTCATAGATGTAAGCATGACCAACAGAGAGATGGAAGAGAGAATATCATGTGTGGAAGATACCATAGAAAACATGGACACAACAGTCAGAGAAAACACAAAATCCAAAAAGGTCCTAACCCAAAACATCCGAGATACCCAGGATGCAATGAGAAGACAGAACCTGAGGAAAATAGTGAAGAGAGTGAAGATTCCCAACTTAAAGGACCAGTAAATATCTTTAACAGAATTATAGAAGAAAATTTCCCTAACCTAAAGAAAGAGATGAACATAAATATACAAGAAGCCTAAAGAACACCAAATAGACTGGACCAGAAAAGGAATTCCTCCTGTCACATTATAGTCAAAACACCAAATACACAAAACAAGGAAAGAATATTAAAAGTAGTAAGGGAAAAAGTGCAAGTAACATATAAAGACAGAATTACACAAGACTTCTCACCAGAGACCATGAAAGCGAGAAGATCCTGGGCAGATCTTATTCAGACTCCAAGAGAACACAAATGCAAGCCCAGCCTGCTATACCCAACAAAACTCTCAATAATCGCAGATGGTGAAACCAAAGTATTCTATGACAAATACAAATTTGTACAGTATGTTTCCACAAACCCAGCCCTACAAAGAATAATACATGGAAAACACCAACTCAAGGAGGGAAACCACACTCAAGAAAAGACAAGGAAGTAATCTTTCAGCAAACTCTAAAGATAGCCACACAAACACATAAACAACATTGAAAGTAACAGGAAACAACAATCACTATTCCTTAATATCTCTTAACATCAGTGGACTTAATTCCCCAATAAAAAGACTTAGACTGACAGCCTGGATCCATAAACAGGACCCAGCATTTTCCTGCACTCAGGAAATGCACCTCCATGTTAAAAGACAAACACTACCTCAGAGTAAAGGGCGGGAAAACAATTTTCCAGGCAATTGGTCCCAAGGAACAGGCTGGAGTAGCCATTCTAATATCAGATAAAATTGACTTACAATTAAAAGTAATCAAAAAAGACTTCATACTCATCAAAGGAAATATCTACCAAGAAGAACTCTCAATTCTGAACATCTCTGCATTGAGTTAACGAGCTCCCACATTCATAAATGTAACTTTACTAAAGCTCAAAACACACACTACACAATAATACACAATAATAACACAACAATAGTGGGAGACTTTCAACACCCCACTATCAACAATGGACAGATCTTGGAAACATAAACTAAACAGAGACACAGTGAAACTGACATAAGCTATGAACCAAATGGGTTTAACAGATATCTGTAGAAAATTTCATCCTACATCAAAAGAATATATCTTCTTATCAGCACCTAAAGGTACCTTCTCCAAAATTGATCATATATTGGTCACAAAAGAAGCCTCAACAGATATAAGAAGATTGAAGTAATTTCATGCCAACTATCAGATTACTACGGATTAAGACGTGTATTCAATGCAAAACAACAACAACCGAAAGCCCACATACACATGGAAGCTGAACAATGTTCTACTCATTGATAACTTGGTCAAGGGAGAAATTAAAGACTTCTTAGAATTTAATGAAAATGAAAGTAAAACATACCCAAACCTATGGGACAAAATGAAAGCAGTGTTAAGAGGAAAACTCATAGCTATGAATGCCTCCAAAAAGAAACTGGAGAGAGCATATCCTAACAGATTAACAACACACCTGAAAGTTCTAGAACAAAAAGAAGCTAAGAGGAGTAGAAGGCGGGAAATAATCAAATTAAGGGCTGAAATCAACCAAGTGGAAACGAAAAGCACTATACAAAAAATCAACAAAACCAAGAGCTGGTTCTTTGAAAAAATCAACAAGATAGATAAACACTTAGCCAGACTAACCAGAGGGTACAGAGACAATATGCAAATTAATAAAATTAGAGGTGAAAAAAGAGATATAACAACAGACTCTGAGGAAATTAAAAAAATCATCAGATCCTACTACAAAAACCTTTATTCAAAAAAATTTGAAAATCTGGAGGGAATGGACAAGTTTCTAGATACCAATTACCAAAGTTAAAGCAGAATCAGATAAACCATCTAACCAGTCCCAAAATGCCTGAAGAAATAGAAGCAGTCATTAAAAGTCTCCCAAACAAAAAAAGCCCAGGACGAAATGGGTTCAGTGTATAATTCTATAAGACCTTTAAAGAAGACCTAATACCAATACTCTTCAATCTATTCCACAAAATAGAAATGGAAGGAACACTGACCAATTCATTCTATGAGTCCACAGTTACGCTGATACCAAAAGCCCACAAAGACCCAACAAAGAAAGAAAACTTCAGACCAATTTCCCTTATGAATATTGATGCAAAAATACTCAATAAATTTCTTGCAAACCGAATCCAAGAACACATCAAAATGATCATTCACCATGTCGAGTAGGCTTCATTCCAGGGATGCAGGGATGGTTCAATACCTGGAAATCCATCAATGATCCACTACATAAACAAACTCAAAGAAAAAACCACATGGTCATTTTGCTAGATGCTGAAAAAGCATTTGACAATGTTCAATATCACTTCATGATAAAAGTCTTAGAAAGATCAGGAATTCAAGGAGCATACCTAAACATAGTAAAAGCAATATACAGCAAACCAGTAGTGAACATCAAACTAAATGGAGAGAAGCTCAAAGCAATCCCACTAAAATCAGGGACTAGACAAGACTGCCATCTCTCTCCCTATCTATTCAATATAGTACTTGAAGTTCTAGCTAAAGCAATAAGACAACAAAAGTAGGTCAAAGGATACAAATTGGAAAGGAGGTAATCAAAATATCATTATTTGCTGATGATATGAGGATATACTTAAATGATCCAAAAAACTCCACCAGAGATCTGCTACAGCTGATAAACAACTTCAGCAAAGTGGCTGGATACAAAATTAACTCAAGCATATCAGTTGCCTTCCTATATTTGAAGGATAAACAGTCTGAGAGAGAAATTAGGGAAATGACAACCTTCACAACTGTCACAAAAAATATAAGATATCTTGGTGTGACTCTAACCAAACAAGTGAAAGATCTGTATGACAAGAACTTCAAGTCTCCGAATAAAGAAATCGAAGCCGACCTCAGAAGTAGGAAAGATCTCCCACGTTCATGGATTGGCAAGATTAATATCGTTAAAATGGCCATTCTGCCAAGAGCAATCTACAGATTCAATGCAATTCCCATCAAAATCCCAACTCAATTCTTCATAGACTTAGAAAGAGCAATTCTCAAATTCATATGGAATAACAAAAAACCCAGGATAGCAAAAACTATTCTCAACAATAAAAGGATTTCTGGGGGAATCAGCATCCCTGACTTCAAGCTATACTACAGAGCAATAATGATAAAAAGTGCATGGAATTGGTAGAGTGACAGGAAGGTAGATTAATGGAATAGAATTGAAGATCCAGAAATGAACCCACACACTTAAGGTCACTTGATCTTTGAAAAAGAAGCTAAAACTATACAGTGGAAAATAGACAGCATCTTCACCAAATGGTGCTGGTTCAACTGGTGGTCTACATGTAGAAAATTGTGAATTGATCCATTCCTATCTCCCTGTACAGAGCTCAAGTCCATGTAGATCAAAGACCTCCAGATAAAACCAAATACAATGAATCTAATAGAATAGAAAGTAGGGAAAATTCTCGAACACATGGGCAGAGGGGAAAAGTTCCTGAACAGAACACCAATGGTTTGTGCTCTAAAATCGAGAATTGACAGAGGGGACCTCAAAAAATTACAAAGCTTCTATAAGGCATAGAACACTGTCAACAAGATAAAATGGCAACCTACAGATTGGTAAAAGATCTTTACCAATCCTACATCCGATAGATGGCTAATATCCAATGTATACAAAGAACTCGAGATCCTAGACTCCAGAGATCCTAATAATCCTATCAAAAAATGGGGGAGATAGCTAAACAGAATTCTTCACTGAGGAAACTAGAATGACTGAGAAGCACCTAAAGAAATGTTCAACATCTTTAGTCATCAGGGAAATGCAAAACAAAACAACACTGAGATTCCACCTCACACCAGTCAGAATGGCTAAGATCAAAAACTCAGGTGACAGCAGATGTTGGCAAGGATGTGGAGAAAGAGGAACACCCCTCCATTGCTGATGGGATCGCAAGCTGATACAACCTCTCTGTAAATCAGTTTGGCAGACCCCCAGAAAAATGAACATAAAACTACCTGAGGATCCAGCTATTCCACTTCTTGGCATATACCCAGAAGATGCTTCAATATGCAATAAAGACACATGTTCCACTATGTTCGTAGTGGCCATATTTATAAGAGCCAGAAGTTGAAAACAACCCAGATGTCCCTCAACAGAGGAATGGATACAGAAAATGTGGTCCATTTACACAATGGAATACTACTCAGCTATTAAAAACAATGACTTCATGAAATTCATGGACAAATGGATGGCTCTTGAAAATATCATCCTGAGCAAGGTAACACAGTCACAAAAGAATGAACATGGTATGTACTCACTGTTAAGAGGTTATTAGCCCGAAAGTTTTAAATACCCAAGAGTCACTTCACAGCAACCACTGGGCTGAGCGTGAGGTCCCAGATGGAGGAGTTGGAGAAGGCACTGAAGGAGCTGAGGGAGTTCGCATCCCCAGGGAGTCAGCAACAGTGGCAACTGGCCTGACCCCCGATACTCCTGGAGACTGATTCACCAACCAAAGAATACACATTGAAGGACCCATGGTGCTGGTCACATATGTGGCAGAGGAGGGTCTTGTTATTGAACAGGGGAAGGAGAGGCCCTTGGGCCTGAGTATTAGATCCCCCAGTAGAGGAGAATGCCAAGGTGGGAAGACGAGAGTGGGTGGGTGGGTGAGTGTTTGGGTGGGAGAATATCCACATAGTGGCAGGGGGAGTGGGAGGAAATGGGAAGGTTCCAAAGGGGAGATCTGGAAAGTGGAAAACATTTGAAATATAAATAAAGTATGAAAAATAAATAAAAAAATAAAAAAAGAAAGAAAATAATCACAAACAAGAAGGGAAAAAAAAACTTGGGGAGAGGGGAAATATAATCATAATACATAATATGAATGAATCTATTTTTAATAAGAGAAAGAAAGAAAGAAGAGAGAAAAGTTAAAAGGTAGGAAGGCAAACAAAATAACACAGAGCTTTCTAACTCTCAATGCTCCTGTGCAAGTAAAAACCATTATGGAATAGTATATAGTAGACTGTTGTCAATATGAATGAAAATTCTTTCTTTAGATAACATTACAAGAAAATTGATGCAAAATTGTGTTGAAGTAGTCACTATTCTTCATAATTCCTCAAAAATTTAATGATATGGCTGAGAAATACTCTTACAAAATTGTACAGAGATTAAATTACATTTATTGCTCCCCCTTGTGAATTTGCATATATTTATCATAACTTTGTGTAAAAGAGATCTCATGCATATTCCTGTGTCTAAACTATTGTTGTATGTACAGATAGTGTACCTATATAGAATTTATAAATAAAAGGACAATAGTAAATTTAAAGAAAACAAACTAGTCAAACTTTGACTGAGGTATTTTCAATCATGGAGTAATGTATCAAAACTGTGTAGTGCATTCCTAGCAATACAATAAGAAGTAAAGGAGAGACTCTTTTTCACCTCATATTTTGAGGTGTCCAACTACTAGAGTAAGTCTATATATGTTATCCTCAGATTTAAAGAATGTGGATCCCCTGTTTCTTTGGTACAGATAGACTTGAAATAGTTATATCAACCAAGCCTTCTTCTTTTTGTCTAGAAGCAGTTTGGTAGGTGATATCACTGCTGACCTATGCCAGTAAAGGCAAATATCTGAAGCTGAACTGAGCAAATGTCAGCCAACTATCATCAGTTATCAGTTAAACCTAGACTAATTCTCTGTTCTCTGAAATGATTATGCTTTAAGCATTTATGTAGATTGGAAAGAAAAAAGATAGTAGACAAAAATGTCTCTAGAATCTACTAGATTTGGTAGCTCTAGTCTTTTATGGATCTACTCAGCAAGTAAGAAGCTGTATGCTCAATGTTACACCAGTAGGATAATTTCCACATAACAACGTGTTTTGTTGTTCTCAACGACTAAATTATAAATATTTGATTTCAGACAGCAGTTTCTTCATTGTCATCTGTAAATTAGAGGTCAAATTATGTCATAAATATAGGTTAAAGAAAAATCAATGTACATATAAGCACACACACAGACACACACAGGTAGACACACACTGAGAGACAGAAACAGAAAGAGACAAAAAAAAGAGAAAGAGAGAAAGAGAGAGAGAGAGAGAGGCAGGGAGAGAGGGAGGGAGGGAGAGAGAGAGAGAGAGAGAGAGAGAGAGAGAGAGAGAGGGAAAGGGAAAGAGAAAGAGGAAGAGAAAGAGAAAGAGAAAGAGGAAGAAAGAGACAGATATACCCAGAAATTATTGTTATACACTATGAGTTCTGGGATGAGTAATGGTAAGGTGAAACATGCATATTTCTAGTTATAATTAATTTGATAAAACCTATTTTTGTTCATATTAAGGAATCATTGTTTTGATAGACAGCTGATCTAAAACTTGCTGAACAATTATTTTTGAATCTTTTATTTTAAAGTCCCATTATATTTTTGATGACTATTTTAGACTTTTGAAGATTTCTGGGTGTTATACCCATCAACATTTAAGATATTGTAAAAAACAAAAGAAAAAAAGCAAATGGCATATTTATTAAAAATAAATATTTTTCACAATTTTAAAATGTTTCTTTGAAATAGCTATTTTTTCCCAAATGAAATATATTTTCCAAATCTCAAACTTGACTGGAGAGTTCCCAAAGGTCCAAGCATAACTGATATCCAATCACACAGCCATGCCTTTCTCTAGTCATGAAAATGATGAAATGGCCCAGGATCTTCAGGTTGTATGTCACATAAGACCTACAACCAATGAAAAATTATAACATTCTTAGATTTCATCACTACCAATAAATTAATACCTTCACCTCTCTGCACACCTATTAAGAAAATGGAAACTAGTCCTAAATAAATGCTCTCCCATGAGAATTCCTTAGACAAATTTTAGCCCAGTAAAGAATATAGAATTTAAAGAAGACAGAAATAAACTCTTCAGGCAACTAAGAAACATGGCAGAAAGCTTCTGAGAAATGTCCAAGAAAAGCCATATGGTGGAATGTAATGGTAAGGATTAGAGATGATTCTAAAATTAAATTGCTAAATACCATTGAAGGTGACATTAACATGGAATTGAAAACTCAGTTATCCAATTACAAAACTCAGGGGTAAAGTTTTACCATCAAAATGAGTAAAGTATATAAAAATATATAATGGTGTAAAGATAATGTTGATGAATTAGACAACTATAGATGATAGATAGATAGATAGATAGATAGATAGATAGATGATAGATAGACAGACAGATGGACACATGTATACATATATACATACATATATAAGATTAACTTCTAATTTCTCATTTGAAACTTAAAACACTGAAAATAATGTGATAATATATTACACTAAGCTCTAAGAGAACCACCCAAGACTAGTGAACCCAACAATGCACAATATTTGACAAATTTTGTATATATATATATATATATATATATATATATATTCTTTAATTCATATCAAAGTTAAAGAAGTGACTCCACAAAAAGCACACCAGTGGGCTTTAAATACAGAATAACACAATAATGGCTAATTATACCATCTTAATTTTTTCAATTGTCAGATCATATGTATTCAATACAAAACAAAATATAAATAAATTGACCTATCTCCATTCTACAGATTATTACACTCAAACAATGCAAATATGCATTCTATTCTCCACTTATATAGAATAACTAAAGTAGCCCACATGCTGGGAATCAGAAAATCAACAAATTTGGAAAGCTTGACATAAAATTTATAGATGCAAAAGATGGAAACGTTTACTATCTAAATGCAGAGTTATAGAGACTCATCAATGCATGTTCATCTACAAAATACTCCAGGATCTTAGGCTCAGGGAGCTTTTTGAAAGACGGGGTAGAAAAATTGTAAGAGATAGAGGATCAAAGAATTTTCAGAGATTATGTCTTCTCGTAGTATCAGAAGTTCCAGCCATAGACATTGCACCAACAAAACTGCCAAACTGCATGAATAAAAGTTATGACATCTTAAACTTATACTATAGACACTACAAAAGCACAGACAACTAGAAAACTGAGAGTAAGCAAGGTAGCCTTTTCATAGAAGAGCACACTATGTAAGTGTTCAGTCCTTAGCATTCATCTCTGAAAACCTACATGAAAGTAACATTATACAAATGAAAAGGGTTCTATTTAGGTATATATGTATGCAAATATATGGATGGAACCACAGTTGGTGCAGGAAGAGAATATATATTTGAATAAGAACAGGAAAGGGTTTGCAATGAGGAATGGAAGGGAGAGATGTGGTAAGTATATTAAAATTAAAAAAAAAAAGACTAGCAAAAGGAGATCCCTTAATTATTTTTGTACTGATAAATGGATAAAGAATGTGTGGTATGTATACAAAAGGAAATAATATTCACCTGTAAGTAAAGAGAATATTGTAGTACTTGCAAACAAATATATGAAACAAGGAAACATAATTGAGTGACATAATGCAACACATTCTATCCTGTTTGTTGTTCTTGAATGGAGTCTTTAAATGTATGCATATAAACTGAGTAATAGCCGAAACCAGAAAACTAAAATGTACATTTCAGGACTGTGAAACTCCAGAGGGGATTATAGGACACATGTGTCATGAAGGGGAAAATGAAAAATAGTGGTGGGGGGGTTGTAACATGGGCATATGGAATGTAATACCTAGAGAGAGAGAAAGAGATATGGAGAGATAAATAAAATAAATAATTTTTGAAAGTCTACAGTTAATATTGCCTTAATAATTTGAATATTTTACAGATGTTCATGGGTGGGTAATAGAAATCTACTTGCATGAACTTGAGACACCAGATAGTGGGAAGGTCTAATGGGGTGGGAATTGGGGTGCGGCATCCTCTTGGAGACAATGGGAAGAGGCGTGAGCTCTGGAACAGTCAGAGGGTGGACCTGGACAAGAATAAAGTCTGGACTGTAAAAAAAAGGTTAAAAAATAAATAAAAGAAAGAAATCTACTTATTGCTACTCAAATTTGGAAAAAAAATCTGATATCCTAAATCTCAGTTGTTATGGCAAATCTCTCAATAATCTGTATGTGTGCATATGTGCATACATGCACGCTTGTGCACACATGTGTGGGGGTATATAGTAGTGTAGGTAGTCTTTTCAAGTCTATCATTCAACTCTGAATGTAGCCAGAGAGACTCAAAATAAATGATCTTTAAGTTCTAAAGAAAGTTTTGAAATGTACTTTATCTCTTTCATTATAAAGATCTCACATAAATACTGCTGGCTAAGTGGCAATTTCACAGAGAATCTAGTATCAAAGTGGGGTCAACATGCAGGAATGTACCTTTGACTGTTTTTATTATCTCATTTAGTTATAAGGTACAGAGTGAGTCACGAATCTCCACCTACTAATGCTTCTCAGAGAGCCTCAGCTCTTGAGAAATATATACTTCCTCAGAAGTTCTAGCCATTGCAGAACATGATGGAAGGCATAGAAACTGGGCCTTCTGTGTAGCCTTAGGCTCCTCTAACAGTGAATTTGTACTTCATAGGTTCCCACAATGTTTGCATATCATTTTTAAAGTTTATGCTTCATATTTACCAATCTTACTTTCTCCCTTTCCTATAACAGGTATCAGATTGTCATTGTGTGAAGGTGTTCCCTTATCGCACATGATTATTCTTTTTATTTATTTTACCTCTTCTACACACACACACACACACACAGAGAGAGAGAGAGAGAGAGAGAGAGAGAGAGAGAGAAAGGGAGAGAGAGAGAGAGAAAGAGAATTGTCTGTCAGTGGAGTATCTCTTCCACCTGAAGACACCAGTGAAAGTATTATACTGTCTGTGGCATAAAATCGTTATCTCTTGTTATATACCTGGAGAGTTACAAATCCTAAACTTTGACATACCTGTTTGTGAAAATGCAGAGTAGTTCCTGCAGATATTTGTGTTACAGAAGTTTAGATTATATCCTAATTAAATCTATCTATGTTTTGTGGTATATGCTATAATATACATAGTTTTATTTCCATGGAATATTTATTTAAATGATGTCTGAAAAAAACACAAGGTAATCATTCTCACAGATAAGTACACCACATAGGAATGTTAAATACACCACCAAGTCTCTTCTAAGAAAAATATGGATAACCTGAATTCTGCTTAGAAGCCTAGAAATGGGTGTAAATAATCTGAGACTTATGTTATCTGGATGACCACGTCCTATCTTTCTCTCCCATACTCTTCTGTTTATAACACACGCTTCACCCTAGAACTTTTATCTTGAGCATTGTATTTTAGTCAATAGATCCCATCTTTATTGAAGAGGTTATATGTGCTTTGAAAAGAGTATCATTATAGTCCTTTCTCAAGCTTTGCTTTACACACTGTATGTAGCCATTCTACATCAGAAAACTTTTCTCCAAAATTTTGCTATGTCTATGTATGCCTAAAATATACTTCCCAGGGTCAGACACTAGAAATTTGAACCAACACCAACTAGCTCATCACACTGAAACGTATTTACTTCTTGTCTCAAACAAATCAACATTCTGCTTGACATAGTTTTAGAGATAACCCCACAGTTTTCCTATAAAATATTCATTTGTTACAGGGTTGTATGATGACATAATTTCCTTTATTCACTAAAGATATGGTGGCAGGTCTTGGTTGCATTTTTTCAGAGCCTTATGATTGATATCGCACTACCCAGAAGATGCTTCATATCACAAAGAAACATGTTCCACAATGTTCATAAGAGTTATATCTGTAATAGCCAGAAACTGTAAGCAAACCAGGTGACCCTCAACTAGAGAATAGATAGATACAGAAAATGTGGTTCATTTACACAATGAAATACAATTCAGCTATTAAAAGCAAAGATATCATAAATTTTGCCGAAAAAATGGATAGAAAAAGAACATATCCTGATTGAGGTAACCTTGACCCAAAGGACATGCATGGTGTGTACTCACTGACAATGGATATTAGCCAAAAGGTGCAGAATATGTATGATACATCCCCACAGATGTAAGAAGTTAAAACAAGAAGGAAGGAGCAAGTGAGGATGCTTAAATCCCACTTTGCAGGGCAGGAGGGATCTGGATCGAACAAAGGAGGGGAAGGAGCAAAGAGGGACAGCATCAGGTATGGGGGAGACAGGAGAGAAGCCCAGAGAACCAGGAAAATTAATGAAAATATGCAGATAAGTGGAGTGGAAGATAAGGGGACCTTCCAGGTAGACCAAGAGACTTGGGATAGGGGAGGCTGCCAGGGCTAAATGTGGGTTACCTTAGCCAAAATGTCCAATAGTGGGGATATTCCAACTAAAGAGACCACTTAGAGTAGTCACACAGGACACTCAGTGGAGGGAGGGGGACACCAACCCATGTACAAAACTTTCGACCCCAAATAGCATCTGTCTAAAAGAAATACAGGGAAGAAAATGGAGGAGAGACAGAAGGAATAGCTGACAGTGACCAGCCTAACTTGGGATCTATCCCATGGGTGAGCAAAACACCATTGTTTTGCTGGCAGAAAGGACCCTAGCATGGCTGTCTCTGAGAGCCTTTACTATCACTTGACCAAAGCAGATGCAGACACCCACAGCCAAGTGTTGGACAGAAGTTGGGGAACCCTATGGAAGAGTTAGGAGAAAGACTGAAGGAATTGAAGAGATGGCAATCCCATAGGAAGACCAACAGTGCCAACTAACCTGGACTCCTTGGAGCTACCAGAGTTTGAGCCACCAACCAAAAAGCACACACAAGCTGGTCTGAGGTCCCTGGCACATGGGAGAGGAAGTACCTAATCCTGGGAAATTGATGCCCTAAGGTGTGGGAATACAGAGGGCATTCTCTTGGAGGTGAAAGGGAGGGAAGATGTGGGAAGAACTTTGCAAAGAAAAACTGGAGAATGGGCAACATTTGGAATATAAATAATAATAATAGTAATACCACCAAGGTCTAGTAATGGCTGTAACTTAAAGAATACCATAGGAACAGAATTTCATCTTTTTTGTGATCTTTATTATCCTTAGTAAGTATGAAGCAACAATTTCTACTGAAGGGAGTAAATATTAACAATCTATTTTTGTTTACTGAAAATATAGTAAAGGCTCTAGTAAGGCTACCTAATTATCTTTGTTTTGTCATATTTGACTTATAACTTCATTGAGTAGAAGTATGATCTATGATTAGATTCTAATAAGTAAAATGAATAATTTATAACCAGTATAATTCTTTTCTTCATTGACGTTCAGAGAGTAAGTTGCACCCAATATGTTAAAAGCAAATGTACAAATAGTCATGTAATCTTGGAAGCAAATCTTTTCATTGTGGGCCCTATAAATAAAATTAAGTCCCTTGACTATTAATTTTGTTCGATTAGAACATGAATGTCTGTTCAAGACTATTACAGGTTCATTCCTGACAGGAGCCTAATACTGAGATGGAAAAATAGAAGCAGGGTCTAATCCATACCCATCAGGCTATCAGAAATTCATATTTGTGGGCAAAAAAAAATAGTCTATTTTTTCCAAACTAATGTAACAGGCTATATCCACTATAATCTTGGGAAGGCCATATGCCTAGTAGTAGACAGCCAAGACACAGATACAATGCACACACACACACACACTCACACTCAAACACAACATGGTATTTTCGTCATTTTCTTTAGTTTAGTCTTGCTTTGTTTTAGCATTTTCTATTTATTTATCTTTTACTTATTATTTCAATTTTCATTTTGTGTGTGGTTTTTCTGTGCATGTGTATATTCATCTCTCTCTGTCTCTGTCTCTCTGTCTCTCTGTCTCTCTCTCTCTCTCTCTCTCTGTGTAAATATATATGTGTGTATCTGTGTATTTCTTGAGGGGTTGCTATTTATATTTGAGAGAAAAATTATAACTTTAGGTTGTAATGGAGGTATGGAAAATATGGGAATGATTGGAGAAGGGAAAAGGGTCAAAATATATTGTTTGAATATGATTTTAAAAACTCTGTTTCTTACTGTGTATGTGTGTGTGTGTATGGGTGGATAGGTAGGATTGTGTGATTTCCTGAATATGCATGCACTCATGCTCTCTATGATACACATTATATGGCTTTTTTATTGTCATCTCAGTAATGAAGCTATTATTTTGCCTAGTTTCCACCTGTACTTGCTTTTGAAATTTTGTTGCTAGTTGACAGGCACTTTTGATCTCTCAAATTAACTGTATTGTGAGGCTTTGATATGTCACAAATATGTTTATTTTACCTTTTGTGTACTGGTACATAGAATGGGCCTTTTTTAGTTCTTCACAGATTATGACCAAAAATTTTGTGAGTTATATTAAACCTATCAATCATATTGAAAATTACCTTCCTTCCTGTAAGACTTGCAAACAAACAACGTGACACAAAAGTGTATTTATACTTCCATGCATGCACAATATATTAAAGAAATTTTCTCATTCTTGTGAGTCAAGCGTTATCTCAGTGTCTCATAGAAGATGACTGTATGCAGCTAACCTACTCTCACACTGAGATAACATTTTCTTGAGGTTTTATACATTTATGTACTTATTAAAGACTCTTTCTGTACTCGCTTTTGATTTAAAAAAATAGTATTTGTGGAATTGTGTGGGAGTTGAGAATTATTCTTTTACAGTTTTCTCAGTCAGAGCTCATTCTTTAGGTTATATTTCTCACACAAGTTATTCTCTGAAACAAGGCTCTATAACTCTAGAGAGTATCCTTTGCATTTTTCAAGACCAAAGGTCTGTGAATATTTTAGAAACCCTTCTCTTCTAAATATTTTCAACTAGGGAAATTTCTTGGTCTCTGGATTTATTTTGTGATTTCAGAATTGTTGCATAATTAATTTTGACAAATAAATGGTTCACCTGAATAATTTTTCCCCCTTAAGGTTATTGTTTTGTTGTTGTTCTTATCAACTAATTACTCAGAGACAAACTGAATTGTGCATATTTTCTCAATTTTGGGTTTTTTAGTTTTTAATATGGAAGACTGAACCCAGACTCTAAAGCTTCACAAAAGAGACATACAAAGCATGTGAAGCATGTAAAGATTTGTCTTTCACAATCTACTTAATTTAATCTATTTAATCTATTAAATTTTAATAGATTTTAATCTACTTACTTTATTTAATTTTTAATCTATTTAATTTTAAATAGCACAATTTTTGCTATTTAAAATTTAATGATCTTTCTGAAGAAATAGAATTTTCTGTTGTCTTTACAAAGCACCTGTGCATATTGGCTGTTCAAATATACCAAAGTAAAGGGAACAATGATCGCAATCACCAACCACCAAGAACAACTATAAACAAATACAAAACAAGCAATGAGTTTGGGCCAATAATAATGTCATCTAATAACAAAAACCCAGAAACAAATTAATTTATTTTTAAATTCTGCTAAAATTGTAAGGAAGATTGAGTATTAACATTTAAACTGTCCTCTAATGTACAAAGGAAGGGGACATTACAAAACCATTCTGCAAAGTTAATGTTGCATTTCTATAGATAGAACAAATCAAAAACAAAAATATTGACTAATAATAATAATCTACATATTAATTGGTTTGCATATATATGCATAATATAATGATAATGAACAGAGAACATTTATTTGAAAGAGAATGATCTTCCTTCTGGCACACAACTCAGCCCCAGAGCAGATCTGGCTCTCCATAGCCCCTCCCATACCCAGAGAAAGCTTGAATCCAAGGAGATCCCACACAACCAGGTTCACAGGCTCACACAAGGGACAGTATACAGTCTGAAACAGCAAGGTCAATTAACACCAGAAATAACCAGATGGCTAGAGGAAAGAACAAAAACATACAACAGAAAACAATGCCACTTGGCACCAATGGAACCCAGTTTTCCTTCAAACAGCAAGCCGTGAATACCACAGCATACATGGAAAGCAAAATCTGATCTAAAATGCCATCTCATAAAGATGATAGAGGTCCTTTAAAATGACATAAATAACTCCCTTAAAGAAATAGAGAAAAACACAAGTAAACAAGTAGAAGCCCTTTAAAAGAAAACACATAAATCCCTTAAAGAAACACAGGAAGAAAACAATCAAACTGGTAAAGGAATTGATCAAAAGAATGTATCATCTAAAAATGGAAATAGAAACAATAAATATATATATATATAAAGGGAGTTGCCTAGAGATGGAAAACATAGGAGAAAGATCAGGAGTCACAGCTACAAGCATTACCAGCAGAATACAAGAGATAGAAGAGAGACTCTTAAGCATAGTAGATACCATAGAAGATATAGACACAAAGGTCAAAGAAAATACAAAGCACAAAACATTCTTAACCCAAAACATCCAGGAAATTCAGGATGAAATGAAAAGAAAAAAACCTAAGAATAATAGGCATAGAAGAAAGTGAAGATTCCCAGTTCAAAGAGCCAGTAAACATCTTCAACAAAATCATAGACGAAAACTTCCTTAACCTAAACAAAGGGATACCCATATATATTCAGGAAGCCTACAGAATGCCAAACAGCTCTGACCAGAAAAGAAATTCTACCCATCACATACTAATGAAAACACTAAATGCAAAAAACAAAAAAATAATATTAAAAGTAGTAAGAGGAAAAGGGCAAGTAAAATATAAAGAAAGCCCTGTAAGAATTACAACTGATTTCTCAACAGAAACTCTAAATGGTAGAATATCTTGGATAGATGTCATACAGATCCTAAGAAAACACAAATTTCAGCCTAGGTTACTATACCATCAAAACTCTCAATCACCATAGATGGAGAAAATAAGATATTCAATGAAAAAAAACAATTTTAAACTATTTATTTCGATTAAATCAGCTGTACAAAGGATAAAATAAGGAAAACTCCAATACAAAGAGGGAAACGTAACCCCCCAAAAAACAAAAAAAGTTAATCATCTTACAACAAATCCAAAAGAAGAGAAATACACATACATAATACTACCACTAGCAAGAAAAATAACAGGAACCAACAAGCATTGGTGTTTCATATCTCTAACATCAATGGACTAAATTCCCCAATTAAAATACATAAGCTAACAGACTGGATACATAAATAGGACCCAGCATATTGTTGCATATAGGATACACACATCAGTGGCAAAGATAGACTCTACTTCAGAGTAAAAGGCTAGGAAAATTGTTTCCAAGCAATCGGTCCCAAGAAACAAGCTGGTGGAGCATATTAATATGCAATAAAATAGAGCTTCAACAAAAAGTGATGAAAAGAGATGGGGGAAAGAGATGCTTCACTTTGTTTGGAAACAAACCTGGCTCTGTGGAAAGGAGCCCCATGTGTTTGTTCTGGGCACTGCAGCTCTGGGTGGGACAGGAGACACGTGGGAAGTGACTTCCCACACAGTCTGACACACAAACATAAAAATACCATAAAAAAATAACAGGAAGCAGCAATCACTATTCCTTAATATCAATAGACTTAATTCCCCAATAAAACCACATACATTAAGAGACCGGATACTTAACCATGACCTAGCATTTTGCTACATACAGTAAATACATCTTGGGGTCAAGATATATACTACCTCAGAGTAAAGAACTAGAAAACAGTTTTCTAAGCAATGATCCCAAGAAATAAGCTGTAGTACCATTCTAATATCAGATAAAATTTACTTTCAACCATAATTCATCAAAAAAGATAAGGAAGGACACTTTATACTCATCAAATAAAAAAGGACCAAGAACAACACTCAATTCTAAACATCTATGCTCCAAATGAAAGTGAACCCACATTCATAAAAGAAACTTTACTAAAGCTCAAAACATACATTGTACCTCACACAATAATAGTGGGAGACTTCAACACCCACTCTCATCAATAGACAGATCTTGCAACACAAAATAAACAGAGACACAGTGAAACTAACATAAGTTATGAACCAAATGGTTTTAGCCAATATCTATAGAACATTTCATCCTAAAAAACAATAATATACCTTTTTCTCTTCAACTCATGCTACCTTATCCAAAATTGATCATATGATTGGTCACAAAACAGAACTCAACAGATATAAAATGATTGAAATAATCCCATGCCTCCTATCAGATTACTACAGAATAAGGCTGGTCTTCAGTAGCAACAAAAACAACAGAAAGCCTTCATAAACATGGAAGCTGAACAATGCTCTATTCAATGCTAACTCGGTTAAGGAAGAAGTCAAGAAAGAAATTAAAGACATTTAGAATTTAATGAAAATGAAGTTATAACATACCCAAACTTATGGGATACAATGAAAACAGTGGGAAGAGGAAAACTCATATCTCTGAGTGCATCCAAATAGAAACTAGAGATAACATATACTAGTAGCTTAACCACACTCCACAAAGCTCTAGAATAAAAACAAACAAACAAACAAACAAAACATACACCCAAAAGGATTAAATGGCAGGAAATAATCAAACTCAAGGCTTAAAAAAAAAACCTATAAAAAGAATCAATAAAACCAGGAGTTGATTCTTTGAGAAATCAACAAGATAGATAAACACTTAGCCAGACTAACCAGAAGGCACAAAGAAAGTATCCCAATTAATAAAATCAGAAATGAAAAGGGAGATATAACAACAGAAATTGATGATTCAAAAAATCATCAGATCCTACTACAAAAGCCTATACTAAACACAAATGGAAAATCTGGATTAAATGAACCATTTTCTATATAGATAAAAAATACCAAAGTAAAATCAGGATCAGATAAACCATCTTAACAGTCCCCTAACTCCTAAAGAAATAGAAACAGTCATTAAAATTCTACCAACCACAAAAAGTGTAAGACCAGATGTGTTTAGTTCAGAGTTCTATTAGATATTCAAATAAGACCTAATATCAATACTCTTCAAATTATTCCAAAAAGTAGAAACAGAAGGAACACTACCCAATTCATTCTATGAAGCCACAGTTACACTGATACCAAAACTTCACAAAGACCCAACAATAAAAGAAAACTTCAGACCAATTTCCCTTATGAATATCAATGCAATACTTAATAAAATTATTGCAAACCAATTCCAAGAACACATCATATGATCATCCACCACTATCAAGTAGACTTCCTCCCAGGGATGCAGGGTTGACTCAATATATGGAAATCCATCAATAGAATACATTCCTTAAACAAACTCAAAGGGAAAAAGCCACATGTGATCATTACATTAGATGATGAAAAAAGGTTTGACAAAATTTGTCAACCCTTCATGTTAAAAGTCTTGGAAATGGCAATAACGTGATGTCCATACCTAAACATAATACAAGCAATATACAGGAAACCAGTAGCCAACATCAAACTAAATGGGAAGCATCTAGTGGGAAGCATTCCCACTAAAATCAGGGACTGCCCTCTCTCTCCCTATCTATTCGATATAGTACTTGAATTTCTAGCTAGAGCAATTAGACAACAAAAGGAGGTCAAAGGGATACAAATTGGTAAGGAAGAAATCAAGCAATCACTATTTTCAGATGATATAATAGTATACTTAAGTGACCCCAATACTCCACCAGACAACTCTTACAACTGACAAACACCTTCAGCAAAGTAGCTGGATACAAAATTAATTAAAACAAATCAGTAGCCTTCCAAATTCAATGGATAAACAAGCTGAGAAAGAAACTAGGGAAACGACACCCTTCACAATTGTCACAAACAATATAAAGTATTTTGGTGTGACTCTAACCAAACTGTATTACAAGATCTGTGTTACAAGAACTACAAATCTCTGAAGAAAGAAATCAAAGAAGACCTCAGAAGATGGAAGATGTCCCATGTTCATGGATTGGCAGGATTAATACATAAAAAATGGCTATCATGCAGAAAGCAATCTACAGATTCAATGCAAGCTTTATCAAAATTTCAGCTCAATTACTGTTAGAAATAGCAATGCTCAAATTAATTTGGAATATCAAAAACCTAGGATAGCAAAACCTATTCTCAATAATAAAAGAACTTCTGGGGTAATCAGCATCCCTGAACTCAAGCTGTACTACACAGCAATAGTGATTAAAAACTGCATGGTACTGGTAGAGTGACAGACAAGAAGATCAATGGAATAGAATTAAGGACCCAGAAATGAACCTAAACATCTGTGGTCACTTGAACTTGGACAGAAGTGCTAAAACCATCCAGTGGAAAAAAGATAGCATTTTCAACAAATGGTGCTGGTTCAATTGACAGTTGTGGGCCTCCTCATGCTTGGAGCTTTCCTTGGGGTTCTCTGGCCCGGCCAAATGCAATGGTTCAGTCAAAAGGGAGAGCTCGAGCAGGGACAGAGTCTTCTCCGCAATTGCTGCCTCAGTTGCTCCAAGATGCCACACCTGCCATCCTGTGCTAAGTCGAGCCCAGGCTGAGCCCATGAGAGGCCAACTAGCTGGCGAGGAGTTTGGGAAGCTTCCAGTGGAGTTTGGGAGAGCAGACCTCTTCCCAAGCAGCAGTGTTACAGCGCTTATGATAGAAGCTTTCAGACGACAGAGTGGTTCTCACACCTTAATTCCTTCTGGATGGGAATCTCTCCTACACAGGTTGGGATGGATTAGGGGCCTGACAACAGGTACTTCCCATTGTCTTGGTCTGAGAGTTTAAGGGCACCTTATCTGCATGTAGAAGGGCTTGGTGTTGCACCTACATGAAAAATCTCACATGACAGACCTCTCTACAGGGGGTTGTGGAAGTTGTAGCTGTTTGGTAAGAGCCTTCGGAGAGCTTTGGCAAAAATGTTTTCTGGTCACATGAGAATTACTCCACCAGGTCTCCCAGAGTTTTCAGCCTGTGCTCAACTGGATGCCAGACTGTCTGCCACAGACCACTGCCCTACAGACAGTCAATGTGTAGAAGAATGCAAATTGATTCATTCTTATCTCCATGTACAAAGCTGAAGTCAAAGAGGATTAAGAACCTCCACATAAAACCAGATACAATGAGTCTAATGTAAGAGAAAGTAGAGAAATATCTTAAACTCATGGGCAAGGGGAAATGTTCCTGAATGTTCCTGAACCAATGGCTTTTGCTCTAAGATCAAGAATTGACAAATGGGACTTCATAAAATTGCAAAGTTTCTGTAAGGCAAAGGGCAATGTCCATAGAACAAAAGGACAACCAACAGATTGGGGAAAGGTCTTTACCAATCCTGATAAAGATAAAGAACTCAAGAAGTTAGACTCCAGAGAAACAAATAACTCTATCAAAAATAGGGAACAGTGCTAAACAGAGAATTCTGAACTGAGAAATCTCGAAGGGATGAGCAGCACCTAAAGAAATGTTCAACATCCTTAGTCTTCAGCGAAATACATATCAAAACAACCCTGAGATTCCACCTCACACCAGTCAGAATGGCTAAGATAAAAACTCAGGTGACAGCAGATGCTGGCAAGGAAGGGGAGAAAAAGGAGCACTCTCCATTACTGGTGAGATTGCAAGCTGGTACAAATCCACCTGGCTCTTCCTGAGAAAATTGGACAATACTACATGAGGACCCAGATATACCACTCCTGGTCATATACCCAAAACATGAACCAATATGTAATAAGGACACATGCTCCACTATGTTCATAGCAGCCATACTTATAGTAGCTGGAAACAACCCAGAAGTCCCTCAACAGAGGAATGGTTACAGAAGATGTGGTACATTTATAGAATGGAATACTACTCAGCTACTAAAACCAATGCAAAAATACTCAATAATATTCTTACAAACCAATTTAAGAACACAGTAAATCAATCATTCACCACAATCAAGTAGGCTTCATCCTACGTATGCAAGGGTGGTTCAATATACACAAATCCATCAACTTAATCCTCTATATAAACAAACTCAAGAAAAAAGTAATGTGAACATCTCATTAGATGCTGAAAAATCCTTTGACAAAATACAACACCCTTTCTTGTTAAAAGTCTTGGAAAGATCTGGAATTCAAAGCCCACACCTAAACATAATACAAACAATATACAGCAAACTGACAGATGACATCAAATTAAATGGAGAGAAACTTGAAGTAATCCCACTAAAATCAAGGAAAAGAAAAGGCTGCCCACTCTCTCCATATTAACTCAAGATAGTACTAGGAGTTATATCTAGAGGAATTAGACAACAAAAGTAGGTCAAAGGAATACAAATAAAAACTGGAGAGGTAAAAGTTTTACTATTTGTAGATGATATGATAATATATATAAGTGACCAAAAAATTCTACCAGAGAACTCCTACACTTGATAAACAACTTCAACAATTTGGCGGGATATAAAATTTCCTCACACAAATCTAACCTTGTTACACAAAGGATAAACGGGCTGAGAAAGAAAATAAGGATATAGTAACCTTAACAATAGCCATAAGTAATAAGAAGTATTTTGGCATAACTCTAGTCAAGCAAATGAAAAATCTGTATGGCAAGAACTTCAAGTCTTTAAATTAAGAAATTGATGGAGACATCAGAAGATAGAAAGATCAGGAGAATTAACATAGTAAAAATGACAAATCTTACAAAAGTGATCTATAGATTCAGTGCAATACCCATCAAAATTCCAACTCAATTCTTCACAAAGATAGAAAGAACAATCCTCAACTTCATCTGGAATAACAATAACAACAACAACAACAAAAAAACAAAAAAACAAAAACTGGATAGTGAAAACAATTCTCAACAATAAAAGAACTTCTGGGGGTAAATCACCATCCCTGACCTCAAGCATGGTATTGGTACAGATACTGACAGGGAGATAACTGGAATAGAACTGAGAACCCAGAAATAAATCCACACACCTATGTTCATTTGATCTTTTACAACGACGTCAAAGCCATACAGTGGAATAAAAGACAGCATTTTCAACAATTGATGATGGCTCAACTGGAGGTATGCATGTAGAAGAGGGCGAATTTATCCATTTTTATCTCCTTGTAAAAAGCTCAAGTCCAAGTGGATTTAGGACCTCCACATAAAACCAGATCCACTGAACCTAATAGAAGAGAAAGTGGGAAAGCACCTGAAACATACCAACACAATGGAAATTTCCAGAACAGAACACCAACGACTTAGGTTTTAAGATGAACAATTGACAAATGGGATCTCATGAAACTGAAAAGCTTCTGTAAAGCAAAGGACACTGTCAATAGGACAAAAGGACAACCAACAGATTGGGAAAAAAATCTTTTCCAAACCTACATCTGATTGAGTTCTAATAATCAAAATATTCAAAGAACTCAAGAAGTTTCACTCCAGAAAAAAAAAAAAAAAAAAATTAAAAAAAATGAGGTACAGAGCTAAACAAAGAATTCTCAACTGAGGAATCTCAAATGAACAAGAAGCACTTAAAGAGATGTTTACTTCCTTGGTCATCAGGGAAATGCAAATCAAAATGGTCCTGAAATTCTACCTCAGACCAATCAGAATGGCTAAGATCAAAAACTCAGGTGACAGCAGATGCTGGAGAGGATGTGGAGAAAAAGGAACAGTTTTCCACTGGTGGTGAGATTGCAAGCTGGTACAACCTCTTTGGAAGTCTATCTTGTGGCACCTCAGAAATTTGGAAATAGCTCTACCTGAAGATCTAGCTATTCCACTCCTGGGCATGTATACCCAAAAGATGTTCCAAAATATATCAATGACACATGCTCCACTGTGTTTATAGCAGCCTTATCTATAATTGCCAGAGCTGGAAACAACCAGGATGTCAGTCAATGAAAGAACGGATACAGAAAATGTGGAACATTTACACAATGGAATATTAATCAGCTATTGAAAGTGACAACTTCACAAACTTTATAGGCAAATGGACAGAACTAGGAAACATCATCCTGAGTGAGGTAACCCAGACTCAAAATGATATACATTGTATGCACTCACTGATAACTGAATATTAGCCCAAAAGTTTGTAATACCCATGATACAACTGAAAGACCATGTGAAGCTTAACAGGAATAAAGGTCAAAGTGTGCATGCTTCAAACCCACTTAGAAGAGAGAATAAAATAATCATAGGAGGCAGAAAGAGGGAGGGACCTGAGTGGGAAATGAGAGGGAGAGGAAAAAAGGGGGCGGTACCACGTAAGTGACGAGAAGGGAGTGAATTTCAGAGGACCTCTAGAATGAGTAGAAATCAGTACAATGGGGGTGGGGAACTTGAAGAACTACTAGAAAGTCCCAGATGCCAGGGATGCAAAAGGATCCCAGGACCCAGTGGGGATGACATTTGCTGAAATACCGAATAACAGGGAAATGGAACCTGAAGAGACCGCCTCCAGTAGATGGACATTGCCCTGGTGGAGGGTTAGTGCCACCCACCCATCTAAAAAATTTTAAGATAGAATTATTCCCTCTCTAAAGGAAATGCAGTGACAAAAATGGAGCAGAGGGTGATGGCAAGACCATGAAGAGATTGTCCCATTGAATGATACATTTTATCAGTAGACACCAAACCTCAACCGTATTGCAGATTCCAAGGTGTGTTTGCAGACAGGAGCCTGGTATGGCCATTCTCTGAGAGACTTTGCCAGCACCTGACTAAGACAAATGCAGATACTCTTAGCCAATAATTGGACTGAGCCCAGAGACCCCAATGGAAGAATTAGGCGAAAGACCCCAATGGAAGAATTAGGCGAAACGCTGGAGGAGCTAAACAGGATTGAAACCCCATAGAAAGAACAACAGTATCTATTGAATGGACCCTCAGATCTCTCAAGGGCTAAACGACCAACCAAATAGTATACATGGGCTGGTCCATGGCTCCTGCTACTTATGCAGCAGCAAATTGCCTCATCTGGCATCAACGGGAGGGAGGTGCTTGATCCAATGGAGGTTTGATGTTCCAGAGAAGGATGCAAGAGTAAGGCAAAAGTGGGTGGATGGGGAGCATCCCATTAGAGCCAAAGGGGAGGGATAGGGTGATTTGTCGGGGAGACCAGAAAGGGGAATAACTTTTGAAATGTAAACAAATAAAATGATAAGAAAGAAAGAAAGAAAGAAAGAAAGAAAGAAAGAAAGAAAGAAAGAACAGGGGGGAGGGAGGAAGGAAGGGAGCAAAGAGAAGTAGAGGCATATGAATCTACTTGTCAAGAGTAAGGGTCAGTGGTAAAGAATATAGTATTACAATGTCAAAGTTAAACATAATTTTAAAATGTTTTTGTTATGCATTCAAATTAAATTTATCAGATTTAAAGAAACTTTCAATATGATCACATAGAGCACACACCAGGAAAGCTGCACTGGATTAATATATTGAAAAAAATAAATTTAATTCATCACATTAGTACAATGAAGCAAGATTTACAAATCATCCCAATAAATTAAAACAAAATTCTCCTTCACAATTAAAACCTCATAGAGAGATATTATAATGAAACCCCCAGCCCCCTTGGTGTAGGTACCTACCTTGTATTGGAGTTTTCCTTCTAGAATCTTCTGTATGGCTGCATTGGTAGATATATATTGCATAAATTTGGTTTTGTTCTGAAATATTTTGTTTTCTCCATCTATGTTGATTGTGAATTTTGCTGGGTATAGTAGTCTTGGCTGGCATTTGTGTTCTCTTATGGTCGGCATGACCTCTTTCCAGGCCCTTCTGGCTTTTAGGGTCTCTGTTGAGAAGTCTGGTGTACTTCTGATAGGTTTGCATTTATATGTTACTTAGCCGTTTTTGCTTACAGCTTTTAAAAGTATGTCCTTGTTCTGTGCATTTGGTGTTTTGATTATTATGTAAGGGAAAGATTTTCTTTTCTGATCCAATCTATTTAGTGTTCTGTAGGCTTCTTGCCCATTACTGTCCATCTCTTCTTTAAGTTGGGAAAATTGTCTTCTATTACTTTGTTGTAGATGTTTTTAGGTCCTCTTTTGAGCTGTGACTCTTCACTATCTTCTATTACTACTATTCTTAGTCTTTCATGGTGTCCCTTATTTCCTGGTGATTTTGATTTAGGAGTTTTTACATTCTGAGTTTTCTTTAACAGTTGTGTCAATATCTTCTAAGGTATCTTCTACACATGAGATTCTCTCTTCTATCTCTTGTATTCTGTTGGTGATGCTTACATCTATAACTCCTGATCTCTTTCCTAGGTTGTCCCTTTCAAGGGTTGCCTCCATTTTTGTTTTCTTTTTTGTTTCCATGTCCACTTTTAGGACTAGGATTGATTTGTTCAGTTGATTCTCCTGTTAGATTGTATTTTCCTGTATTTCTTTCAGTGAGATATTTATGTTCTCCTGAAAGCACTCTATTATCTTCATGAGATAGAATGTTAGGTCAGCATCCTGGTTATCAGCTGAGTTGGTGTATCCAGGGCTTGATATGGTGGGTGAAGTGGGTTCTGAAAATGTCAAAATATATTGGTTTCTGTTCCTTATGGCCTTGTACTTGCTTCTTTCCATATGGTTATTTCTGGATTTAGCTGGCCTGGGTGTCTCTGTCTGGAGCCTGCCTCTTGTGTCCTTAGGGTTGGTGCAGGTCTCCTGGGAGGCCAGTGGTCCTGGCTGTACCTGACCTTCTATGAGGACTTCAGACTGTAGGGTCTCCAGAGGAGCAGACAAGCAGGTGAATTGCTGCCCTATGTGTAGCTGTTCTCCTGGGAGGCCTTCAGACTATTGGTTCTTCAGAGATGCAGACAAACTGGTGATGTGTCCTGGCTGGAAGGCACAGGCTGGAAAGGGAGTAGAGTTTGCAGGGGAATGGGGTGGTGAATGCTTGCCAGAGGTGATGAGCTCTGAGTCCTTTGGGCTCCTCAGGGTTCCCAACTGCTTTGGTTGTTTAGGAGTGATTTTTACCTGTTGCTCTGTATGCAACAGAATTCCTGGGAGGCCTTCAGATTGTGGGGTTTTTAGAGTAGTAGATAAGCTGGTGATCTGCCTCAGTGGAATGTGCTGGCCTGAAGGATGTGCTAAGATATTTTTGCACTGCATTCAGTCTTGCTATGAACTTAGCATTTTTCTGTCATTAAAATTATTTTATGTTTTAAATTATTCTTTAATAATTTCATACATTATATTGGTTTATACACTTCCTTCTTTCCCAAAACCTCCCAGATCCTGCCTTACCTTTCTACTCACCTTACTTTTTCCTCACTCTTTAAATAAAAATAAATAAATAAATAAATAAATAAATAAATAAAGACATAGAGTCCAATTTGTGTCAGCCAACTTCTTGTTAGTACAAAACTTGCTTCTGACTATGGTGTGTAACTCCTTGAAGAAAGCAGACTTTTCAGATCAGGCCCCCATCACTACTTGATTAGGTATGGAACTTGTGCCCATTTTTCTGTGCCATTATTTTGTCCATTTTGAATCTGTCCAGGCCTTGTGCATGTTATCAAAATTCCTATGATCTTCTATGTATATCTGCTGTGTTGTATCTGGAAAACACTGTTTCATTGAGGTCATCCAATAACTCTAGCTAATACAATCTTTCTGGCAACTCTTCTGCCTAGATCAATAAACAGTAAAGATAAAGATATAATATAGATATCATGTTCAGGGATGCAAACTCCCTGCATAGGAGTTTCACTCTCTGCATAGTGTACAGTTATAGGTCTTTGTATAAATTAGCATATACTACAATAAGAAGCTACTCTGATAGAGGTTTTGTGACTCAGCGATCTATATGTATAGCACTGTCATTAGTGGCCCTTCATGCTATGCTCATTTAACAGAGTAATAGTAATTGGTTTGGTCTTAGGGCCAATGACCTATAAAGCCTAAGGTTCTTGCCCTCATTGACAGTGCAAGTTACAGGTTCCATATGATAGGGAAGTCTTTAAATTCAAGTATAAATTTACACCAAAACATTTGTGACAATATTACAACAATGGAACCTTTTGAAGGTAGATCATTATTGTAGCTAATATTGTTTGCAGTAGGGTAAGATATATTATTGTATTAGTATGTGTTATCATCAACAATAGCCTTACTAATCATGTTGTGGAGTGTAAACACTAGCATTCTCCATAGCCTGGACTCTTTGAGGAATCTAAAGGACATATTTTGTTCACAACTTAAAATTAAGAAATTATAAATGGTCTTGGAGATATTAATTCATAGCATTTGGTGTCTGATTGGGGAACTATTTAAATAGTTTAACATATGTATATATATTTTAGAAGCTTCTACAGTTATTTAGATAACACACCAAACCTCTTCACATCCTGAATCTCTAGCATTCTTCTTCAGGATCTAGGTCTGGATTAAGGGGATGATTTTTACTCTCTTCTGTGTCCACTGTACCTATTCACCTGCCTTACCTCTAGCTCTGTAGCAGTGTGACTGTAGGAACATCAACACACTATCTGTACTCCCTGGGAACTCCATGGAACCTTGATGTAGACCCAGGTTTTCCTCTTTCCTGCTGAACATTGTTATGAACCCTATCAAATTTCTCTTCTATGCCATCCCTATTTATTTCTGTTAGATCCTAATTCCTAGAAAAACTTGATATCCAAGTCCCCAGTGTTTATATCTGGTAGGATCAGAGATAGGCAATTCATACTTTCCTTCCTGCCCCCCCATCATGACTTTCTGTTCTCATCACAAACTTGCTGACAACCTGCTTACAGCTGCCCTTCTTCCCATGTCAACTTCATTCACTACAGACTCCATCTCCTGACACAGACCAAGGAATTTGTTAGCCATTTTCCCCCTCTCTCTCTTGTCTTCTCTCCAGATTGTTCTTTGCTTTACAAAACACTCTACTTGCAAAATCTCCTTTTCTTAACATACCTTTAGATTACTGAGGTCCTTACCTCTAGATTTGGAAAGTGTCCCCTTAGCTGTTTCTTGAAACCCTTCTTTGTCATTTTTGTTAGCCCTTTCTATTTCATTTTGGTATCCATGAATCTAAAGAAGCACCCTCTACCAGGCAACCCAAAGACACAGCACATTCCTATGACTTACAGCAGGGAAGAGGGTCTGTAGAACAGAGCACCCACCCAACAAAGACAAGACCAGATATTGCCACCTCTAACCATCCCAATCATCAATAGCCAGAGCAATAAGCATCCAGCAGAATGTAATCCCACTGCCATAATAGACACAGAGTAATGCAATACAACTGGAGCACAAAAACATGAGCTTCAATTTAGCTATGAATATATTTAAGGACTTTAAAGAAGATGTGAATAAATCCTGTATTTGGCAATGAAACTAAGTGAACCAGTCCCAGAGTCAAACTTCACATGATAATCACAATTAGAATATCTGGATCAACTGACCACCTGAGGAAATAGAATGAAAGCCCTCAGCAAATTCAGCAATATTGCAAATGTAAACACACAAAGCTGTCACAGTCTTAACATTTGAGATGTGAAGAAACAAGCTACAGTGTAGAAGTATTTTGTGTGAAGAAAGTGTCATCCTCAATGCTATATTACACACATTAAATAATATATCTTTATACAGTGTCACATTTATGAAACAAAGACCACAGGGGTCTGTTAAAGGAATGAAGCTGGAGAAGTTTCTGCATTATCCTTTTCAATAATGTACTCCCGGATTTTGTGAGTTTATTTTTCTTCTTCTAATTTCAATACTGTGCTCTGTCAGCAAAGACGCTTATTTACAATAGGGAAATATTTCCACTAGGGAACACAGTATAACTCCTATTGAAATAAAAGCTATAAACTCCTGGAACTTTTCAGGATCTTGTTGTCAAGGGGAATCAGGAAATGAGAGCTACCACACTACCAAGAATAATGGACGCTGATCTTCAGAAGAACAGAGGCACACATTTAAACACTGAGGACTGGGATGAATCGATTTTTATCTGTTTATTAATGTATACATAGCCTCTCAAACATGGAAAACATCAAAACACCTCATAACTCTCAAATACAAGAAATCTATGTCATATAACCACCTGAGACTAACAGATCTGAGGCTACAACTGGATAAAACTTAAAATGTACACCAGAAAGAAGTGGATGATAAAGAGTAATTGTTGATAGTGTTTTTATGTTTTGTTTTGTTCAGTTTTTATTGTTTTTTAAATTTATCTTATGTTTTCCCAGAGAGGAAAATCTCACTAAATCTTGAGGAAATGGTTCCAGTATCCATATAAAGCATGTAGACTAGGAAATACCTGAAAGGTCTTGTGTAACATGTGCCCAAATTTCATCTTAGGAATAGAAAACAAGCATTGCAGTGAAAGCTCTGTAGACCTGCTGTTCTCAGTTTTCAATTCCTTATTAACAGCACTGCACAGGAATGTCATCAATAAACATTACCAATTGGATGGGGAAAAGTCTAAGGGGCTTCAGTTCTATTAAAAAAAACCAAACTATAGTTTACTGAGAATAGCTGCAAATGGGGTGGTGGCCTTTCCCAGAGAATAACATACTAATCAGTTGTCCAGTGCCGAATAATCAGAGCTGAAAACATATATATTAGGAAAATTGCAGAGACAAAGGATATATTTAGTAACATATATGTGCACTTATATGTATGTGTGTGTAAATATATATATATATTACAATAACAAAAAGGAAATCATGATTTTAAAGAAGATTGAGTAGTGGTGTATTGGAAGATTTGGGGTGAGAAAAGGGAAGGTATAAGTCTTGTAATTATATTACATCACAATAAAAATAATTATTTTTTTTAAAATGTATTATTTTTGCCTGTAATACGTTCCAGCTGCAGTTTCTCTTCCTTCTTCTCCTCCCCACTTATCCCCATGCCCTAGCTTTCCTACACAACCATCCTCCTTCTTTTGCTCTAGCAAAGGGCAGACCTTCAGTAAATATAAACCTGACATGGAAAATCAACTTACAGTAAGACTAGATATAGCCTCTGATATTAAGGCTGTACTAGGCAACCCATTAGGAAAAAAGGGGTCCTAAGAGCAAGCATAAGAGTTGTATACATTTCTCACTCCTACTATTAGGAATCTCACAAGAAGACCAAACTATACAACAATAACATATGAGGGCCTAAGGCAGTCCTATGCAGGCTCACTATGTGCCCAATTTAGTTGACTATGTGGCTCCTCTTGTGTCTGAATCCTCTGGCTGTTTTCTCCCCCTATTCAGCAGAATTCCTGGAGCTCCACCTAATGCTTTACTGAAGATCTCTGCATCAGTTTCTATCAGTTTCTGGATGAAGCCTCTTTGAAGATAACTGATGTTTATGCTAGACTCCTGTCTACAGGTACAGCAGCATATATTTAGAAATCATTTCATTGGCTCTCTTTTTCTGAACCTACATGACTCTATCCTAGGTCTCTGGTCAATCCAACCTCTAATACCTGGAACTCTGTACCAGTTATTGTTTAGCCCCTCTAACAATTTCTGTACCACTTATTTCCCAGGAAAAATTGCAGGCAGGACTAACATAGGTCAAACATTTTGTGGATGGGTTGGTGTCCAAACTCTTCCACTGGAAGTCTTGTCTGGTTAAAGGAAATGGCTAGTTCAGGCTTCATATCCCATTGCTGGGGTCACACGTGTAGATTTATGGGTGTTTCCATTGGACTAGGTCTCCAGTTTTTCCCTGAGAGGCACCCTAATTACAGTTTCTTTCCCAGTACTCTCTCCCTCCATCCTCCCTTCAGCTGATCCCTTCTTGTCTTATCCCCACCCTACTCTACTGTTTACTCATGATATATATTCTATTTTGCTTTTCTTGGGAGATTAAGGAGCTTTCCCTGCGCCCTCCTAGTTACTTAACCTCCATGGATGTCTGCATTGCATCATGATTCTCCTTTACTTTACACCTAATATCCACTTATAAGTGTGAACATATGATGTTTCTCTTTCTGGTTTTGGGTTACCTCATTCAGGATGATTTATTTCTAGTTCCATTCATTTTTCTTCAAATTTCTTAATATTATTTTTAACAGCTTAGTAATACTCTAATCTGTACATGTACTGGATATTATGAGTAAAGCTGCTATGAACATAGTTCAATAAGTGTCCTTGTGGTAGGATGGAGCTTTCTTTAGGTATATGTTCAAAGAAATATTTTCCTTTCCTCTTCCCCTCTCCAGAGAAAGGGCCACCTAGCTAGCAGATATTCCCTGTGGAAGGGGCTGATGAGAACTGAGATAGTCCACCATGATCCCCTCCCCCCCTCCAAGCACATGGGAGAAACAGGTTAGAAAGCACATAGGCTGGAAGGGAGGGGCTGATTAAGCCCCTGCTGCCTCATTCCCGAAAGACCAATCCGTTTAAAAGTCACACTGTTCTGCCAATCACATTGTACCTAATAGCGGCTGCTCTAAAATCCTATATAAAGTCCCTGAACAGGCTCCACGTGGTCCCTTCTGTCTCATGTGCAGGATGACCCCAATGCATTGGAAATAATAAATCTCTTGCTGATTGCATCACTCTCAATCTCCGTGTCTTTGCGAGGGGGAACTACCGGTAGTTGCGACCTTCAGGTTCAACAATTTCTAGCTGGGTTTTGAGATTGATCAATTCCCAATATTCTGAGAAATTGCCTCATTGATTTCCTAGTCCTCACTTTCTTTCTTTCTTTTCTTTTCTTTTTTTTTTTATCAGAATCAGTGTATCAGCTTTCATATTGAGGACTCTGATACACCTGGATTTGAGTTTTATGCATGGTGATAAATATAGGTCTATTTGAAGTCTTCTACATTACAAAACTTCATTTGTTTCAAATGCTTTCTTCTTTCCATAGTAAAATTTTGGCTTCTTTTTCAAAAATCAGGGGTCCATATATATGTGGATTAATGTATCTCTCTACTGTTTAATTTTGCTGATAAACCTGTCAGTTTTATGCCAGTAGCATGTGTTTTTTATTACTCTAGCACTGTAGTAGAGCTTGAAATGATGGGTAGTGATTCTTCCAGGCCTTCTTTAATATACAAGATTGTTTTAATTATCTGGGTTTGGGGATTTTTGATGTGAAATTTTGTATTTTTCTTTCAAGGTCTGTAAGGAATCATTTTGGAATTTTGATAGTAAATGTGTTTGAATCAATTGATTGCTTTCCTTGGATGGCCATTTTTACTATGTTAATCCTACTGTTCCATAAGCATCAGGGATCTTTCCATCTTCTGATATCTTCTCCAACTTCTTTTTTCAAACACTTGATGCTTTACCATGTAGGTCTTTCATGTGCTAGGTTAGAATTTCCCCAATATACTTTATATTCTTTGTATCTATTATGAATAATGTTGTTTCCCTGATGTTTCTTAACCCATTTATAATTTTTATATATGAGTGCTACTGGAGATTTTTGAGTTGGTCTTGTTTCTAGTTACTTTACTGGAAGTGTTTGTCAGCTGAAAGAGTTACTTGATGGAATTTTTGGGATCACTTATATATGCTATCATATCTTCTGCAAATAGAAATTATTTGATGTCTTAGTTTCTAATAATCTCCTTTAGTTGTATTATTGTTCTAGCTAGAGTTTCAATTATGTTTAATTAGATATATAGTGAGTGGACAATTTGATGTGTCTCAAATTTTAGTGGAATTGCTTCAAAGTTCTCTGCATTTGATTTGATGTTGTCAATGAGTTTGCTGTAAATTATTTTTATTATGTTTTGTCATGTCACTTGTGTCCTTAATCTCTCCAAGACAAATGTAATTGTATTATAGTATCAAGATAAAATAATTCTTTAAAAACCAAACCCAGATCACATTTTAGAAATTGTGTTTTCTGACCAAGCTAGCTCAGTCAGTCAATGGGTTCTCCAGTGCAGGAGCAAGGATTAAAAGAAAACCAGGAAAAAAAAGAAAGAAAGAAAGAAAGAAAGAAAGAAAGAAAGAAAGAAAGAAAAGAAAAAAGACAATTAACATGACCCCCCGCCAGTTGTGAGGCCAAAGCAGTTTTATTTTTTCCAATCTACTTTTATACCACTTTAAGTACATGCAAAATGATAATATCAATTCTGGGTCAAGGAACAGACAATAAACACAATCTGGTAAAAACTTTTCAGGGGGCTAGTCAGGATTACCAAGACAAAAGGAATTCCACCCAAGCCTTCCCTGAGGCTGCTCTGAGCTTGCATTAACTCAAATCTTAATGTACTTAATCTAGGCCTATTTCCTGAGGCCTGGCCCAACATCAGATTCCAGCCTTGAGATTAATTTATTTTGTCCTGGCTGCATATTCCCTACTAAGTTTCTAGAAGCAAAAGCAGCCCCAAAATGCTCTCCACAGTTTTCCATAGTACTGCCCTCATGCATAGGTGGGAAGCACGTTATATACTGAAATTTCTTCTCAGCTGTGAAATCTTTTTCTATGGATACTTGATAGAAATGAGAATAGACTTCTAGCAAATAATTATGCATGTTTTGAGTTTATAAAATTACAATTGACTTGAAGATAAATATGGAGGCATGATAAGCATGGATTTCCTTCTTCTGCCATGTGTTCATACCGAGGGCCTCTGGTGTAACATACCCTCATTGTGACTTGAATATGTTGCTTATCACACAAATATTATACTTATTTAACTTATGCTGAGTAATTTTATTTGTTATAAGCTCCCTCTGCCAGGACATTTTTATTTATTCTTAGATTCAGTGATAGAGGTACTTGAATGGCAGGACATGATTGATTAAACATGCAGAGCATGTGTAAGGTAAGGCTGAATAAAAGGAATACAGTACAACTTACAGAAACATTAAATCACTTTACCTGAGCTGGAAGGCTTATGTACTAAGAAGCAGATACTTAGCCAAAACACTTCGGACAAGTGGAACTGAAGTACATATGTAAAGTGGGAGCAAATATTTAAGTACTCAAGCCTTGGAGTCCTCAATTACTGTGAGAATGCCAATGAATTTACAGGATTTTGTAGCTAAATTTACCTTTAATCTTTATGGAAACTCTGTTTGAAATTCAAACCCTTTTAATAACAGCACAGGACTATGTCTCTGAAGGACCATTGTGTCTTCCAGTTAGTCTTCATACTTCTTACCAACCCACTCATACTCAAATATTCACACTTATAATCCTTAAAACAATATGTGAAAATTGGATAAAAAAGAATATTGAAAGAGAAATAACCCCTTAAATATGAATAAATTATATTAACCACTTTTCAATCTTGAAAGGAAATAGAGTTCAAGCATAATTGGGCCTCTTAAAATACACTGGCAGGATGATAAGTTCCTGGCTTGCAAACCTGTGAAAGAGCTTTAGCTTTGGAGTGTGTTGTGCTGCCTGTATTTACTATTAGACACTGAGGTAAGTGAATTTACAGCATCAGTATACCATAAACATTAACTGCCTCTTTCTCTCTGAGAACTTACTTTAAAGTAAAAGACTTAATGACAAAAATGTATGAAGTGAGGAACTGTGATTATATAATATGCTTGATACATTTACAATATACAGTCTCATTAATATTGGCTTATTCATGCAGATAACTGTCTCTGTATTGGATATCTCTGCTTAAATTATTATATTTTTATTAGTTTTGAAACAATATAATTTACTGCAAAATACCAAAGAAGAAGATACTGATTGAAAGATACATATGGAAGAGTAGTTAAAATAAACTTGATTTGTTTCTCAGTAGTAGAATACATGCCTAAGTTAGAGTTGTCAGCCTTTTAGTACAGAAAAAATAAAAAATGAATTTCATGAAATTCTCTATAAAGGGAAAAAGAGTTTCCTATACATAATTCTTAGTAAATCTCTTCAAATACTTTAATAATTTTATCATGTATTTAAACAAAAACTTACATTGTTATAACACGTAAAGAACTTAACATATATTCCCTCATCACTGAATTTGTGTGTGTATGTGTTTGTGTGAATGTGTTTGTGTGTGTTACTTAATGTACAACAGTTAATCATTTTTTGGTCATTGTGCGTATATAGCTATATGAGTTGATCACATATACAATTGTATAATCTATAATGTGGATAATATATTATTATTTCATTTTGAGCTGTTTCTCATTCTATAAATGATGTCAATTTCTTATGACCTTTCTGATTTTTCACTCCTCTTTACTATTTTGATGACATTTTGCCTTGAAAGTATAATTCCTTTTGAAGGTATTGCCAATGACTCAGAGGAACTATTCGCTGTACACAAGGAACTTTGAATTTTAATTTAAATTGTGCCTAATATAATTTATAACATTTTGATTTTACTTTTACTCTAAATTGTTGGGAGAGACAGTTCAAATTGGGGGTTATTTAAAGGCCAATTCAGAAAAAAAAAAGCTTAAAAAAGACTAGTGCAATGGAAACATCCTGGAATCTATGAGGAAGACTCCAGTGAGGAGTCTTCCAAGTAGAAGAAATCGAGTCTGAAATGACCATATTTTGTTGCTAGGCAAGGCTCCCAACAGTTGACTTGTTCATTAGGGGGATCCAACGAAGATCCCTAAACAACCCAGGCTAGGACAGGCTAGGACAGGTTAGGACAGAATTTGACAATGGAGCCACATTTTCAAAGACAATGTTGACATAGGCCTATGAATGCAGAGAGATTGAACTGGGGCCACAATGAAGCTTTCACTCCTATGTTCTAGTCTCTTTGATTTAGAAAGGTACTCTGCAGGATAAGGAAAGAGAAACATAGAAAACAACCCAGCAATAAAACTCTTGACATAAAACCATTTCTGCTTGCAAGATATGCTTGGGGAATGGTAGTACAGTACTTCTGGGAATGGCCAACTAACATCTGGTTAATCTTGAGTCCCATGCCACATGAAGGAGGCCATGTCTTAAATTCCTTGGAAAACCAAGGACAAGAGACCGGATGACTCAGAGACTTTGTATAGAATCAAAAAAAGTCAATGAAATAATTCCTAATAATATTCAGCTATCTTTATATATTGGTATATAATCCAGTTGATATTAGAGAAGCTTCTTCTGGCGACCAATGGGAGCAAGCCCAGTGACCCACAACAACACCTTATGTAGAGAGGCTTTCTTGGAGATTTCCATTTGTTCCCTCCTCTGAACCTTCAAGGAACCCCATGGAAAAGGGGGAAGAAAGATTGTAAGACTCATGGGATATTATGGAGGACACCAGAGGAACATGCCTCATTGAATCAACTAAGTAGGGTTCATTTTGGCTCACGGAGGTTGAAGTACAAAGCACAATATTTCTATCAACATACATGTCTATAGACATACATGCTATGTCTATTACCTTGGTGGTTTTTTGGGACTCCTAACAGAGGGTAAATGAGGTCTGTACCACAAAAGATGATTCTTCAACTGCCTGGATGACCAGGAATAAGAGACTGGATAGCCCACAGAGTTTGAGCAGAATCAAACACACTAGAAAAAAAGTTAATGGAATAATTCCTAATGATATTCAGCTATCTTTATAGATTAGTGTTTAACTACTAACAGGGAGCAGGCTTATCTCTGTTCTTTTCCTCCTATTGGGTTACATTGTCCAGCCTGGATGTGAGGGTTTTGTCTTGCTTTAAAGTATCTTGTTCTGTTGTGTTTGGTTTCTGTCTTTTGAAAGCTTGCTCTTTTCTGAATGAAAATGGTGGGCAGGGTAGATTTGGGGGACAAGGGAAGTGTGTGTGTGTGTGTGTGTGTGTGTGTCTGTGTTTGTGTAAGGAGATATAGGATGAATGGAGAGAGAAGAACCACAATCAACAAAATACCTCCATAATATTGGTCATTAAGCAAATCTGTGAAGCTTATTCTGATTAATGGTTGAAAGTGAGGATCCTAGACCTCAGGTAGTGCCACTCCTTGGAAGGTTATTTTGCTATATATTTTTAAAAAATCTTAGTGAGTAAACTATGGTAAGTATGCTAGTAAGGAGGATTTGCCCATGATCTCTGCTTCAGTGACTAGCTCCACGTTCCTGGTTTGGTTGAAATCCTGCCTTGATTTCTGACTCAATGCTATGTTGTGAGTGGGACATAAAAGTCAAAAGCCTTTCATTCCTAGTTGCTTTTGGTTATTGTATTTATCACATCAATGGAAACTTAACTATATCACAACACATAAACTCATTAATGTCATGCTAACCATATCACAAAGACACTGCTTCCAAGAATTTCTTGGCAAACTCTGACTGCTATGTGTTTTTGCCCTTTCTACTATGCACCATGAGTCTTGAGAGAAAAGTTAAGGTATAAGTGTCATATTCTGAGGGGAGTACTGCATAGTCACTTATTATTGGCACTTTGATCAGTTGCAAGTCTCTGTATTAACCAATTCCCACTATAACAATAAGTATTTCAGTGAAATCTCAGGAAATATTAAAAAGAGATATAAACATAAGATGAGAAGGCAATGTTATACTGCAAACATTTAGCAAAACAATAATGACAGGATCGCTTCTAGGGCATATGACCAGTTCTAAGACTATGAAGAAAAAAATGCCTCCATGGAGCAGGTTTTAGATCTTATCAGAAGATGTCTAGTTAGTCCTATAATGGTCACACCGATATTGGAAGAGTAGGCATTTTTTCAGGCAGACCATTTTTTAATCTCATGAGATATAGAACTTGGTAGTACTGTTGATGACTTACTCCCACAGTAATATGCATAGAATGTTTTAACATTATGAAAGACACACAAGCAAGGAGTACATTCTCACTCAGCTCTAACTTGATTACTCAAGAACTTGCAACCCAAAATTTCAGTATCTTCATCAATAGGATCTCATTGTAGTGTGCAACCAAGAACACTGGGATTAGCCTAGAATGATATAGGAGGTACATAAGACTCCCTGACCAGCATCTGTTCATGAGGAAATTTTCTATAACTGGTGCAATCATTTAAAAATAACATTCTAAGGTTACTAAGAGGGTCACTGTGCAATTAAACATGGCATACTTGAAATATTTATTTTAAATAACATTTTAATGAATTTATGAAAAGTTTTTTATAAAGCTATATCACAGATTTTCATTTTGCTTACAACTTCAAGTAACTAGTTCTGCAACCATCATCCCTATGCCTACTTAAAACTTTAAACATCATCTCTACTTTAATATCACACATGTGTTGCTATCTTCACTCTATAAGGCCTCCTTTACTTCCTTCTCTTCCAGTTGAGAAGCTTCCTCTGATCTGCTTCCATAATTACAAAATATTAGCAGATAAGAAAAATCATCCCGATTGTATTCTGACATGAAGCAAAATAACTAATTTTATGGATATTTTTGTCTGTGGTCATTTAAAAACTACTTAAATTCTATTAAATAGAAATTTCCATGGGCATCTAAAAATGTGAGGAACAAAAGACCATTCATTTCTTAAATTTAATTTATTTTAATATTTTATTTGCTTACTTTACATTTTGCTCACTGCCCCACTCCAGGTCCCCATGTCCCACAATCCTTTCCCCACACCTCCTCTTTTTCTCTGAGTGTGTGGGCCTCACATAGTTATTCCTCTACTCTGACACTTCAAGTCTCTGTGAGGCTAGATGCTTCATCTTCCACTGAGGCCAGGCAGGCAGCCCAGCTGGAAGAACATATCCAACATGCAGACAACAGTGAGATAAGTTCCATTCCAGTTATTCAGGACCCACATACAGACCAAGCTATACATCAGTATATCTACTACACATGTGAGGAGAGAAATAGATCCAGACTCTGCATGTTAGGAACTCCTCAGTAAGACCAACAAGGTCAACTAACTTGGAGCCTGGGAGCTCTCGGAGTCTGAACTAAATACCATTGTTAATCAAGAGTAAATAATTTTTAAATGAATTTATTGAATGGGCTTCTGATTTTAGCTATATTATCTAATAAGAGCTGTCATTGTGGAGATTAATAAAAGTTCATTATAAATTTTAGCATAGCATTATTTGCAATTCTGATTAAAATTCTATACTGAAATTGCACAAAGATTCTAGTTTGGTACAAAATAAGATATTTGAACAATTTTAATGAAGTACAAAAATCACAGAATTTAAATATGTAACACATTTTAAGAACAATTGCCAGTATAATAACTGAATTATTATAGTCATTTTGAAAGTAATAAGTAAAATTTCCAATGACAAATGCATTTAATATCAAGTAAATTGGTATAATACCTGTCAGATATATTTAAGACATAAGGAATTTCACAACATAGCTTAGCCGAGAAAAATCTATTCCCTGAGATCTTCCACTGGAAAGACAGTATTTAGAATATATTAGAGCAGAGGGTGCATAAGTCTAACTATGAGCAATTTGATAGCATATTGTCGGCTCCGTGATGGCAGGTCCAGCCTAGAGGAGAGAACCCAGTCCAGTTGGGTCTGTCCGGGGCTGAGCGGGATGTTGAGTGTGGACAGCCCAAAAGAAACATGCCAGGCCGGGAGTCTTGTCGAAGCAGGAACTCACTTTATTAAACTAGGGGCATGCTTACATAGAGAAGACAAGGAGGTGGGAGCTTAGGTATGGGAAGAGATGACGTAGGAGGTGGGGAAGGGTGACAGAGGGTAAGGGCTAACTGACTGGGCCAATGGCAAATCTTCACATCAGAAACAGCCGGGCAGAGGCAGGGTCAAACAGGTCTTGCTGAGTGACCCCGAGCCAGGCTCAGTTTGTTCTCAAGGCCCAAACCAGGGCCAAAGTGGGACCCAGAAGCCTATAAAGGACTTTTGTTTCACTGATAACTTCAATAATTTCTTTTCCACTTTACCTTTGTTGTCTGGAGAACACTCAGCCTTAGAACTCTCTCCTTACATGAATGCATCAGAAGTAATATTTAGGATTCAGCTATTGAATATGGCATATTACTCTTTAAATTATAGTAAAAAGTGTATCATTTAAGCACTAAGAAAGATTGCTTGGTAATTAGCTTAAGTATAGTGTTTAGAAGATAAAACGCAAATAACTACTTTTGTTTATACAATTATACTTTAAGAATTTGGAACAGTGTAGAAAGTTAAGATACAAGTAGCAATTATCTGTAAGAATGAGGTAATATATTTCAGCAAATGTAAAAGGACATGGCATATAGTTTATGGTGTGTGTGTGTGTATGTGTGTGTGTGTGTGTCTGTATGTGTGTGTGTGGTATTTGTGTAAGTGTATATGCATGTGTGTGCAAAGTATGTTCTTCTGTGCATATGTATTTGCAATCCAGAGGTTGACATTGATTTTACATCTTATACAATGGGAAAATTATCTTTTGAGTTAAATTCACTCAGTGAAAATACCATTTTGTTTCAGGTAGGCCTTGTAGCTAAAGAGCCACAGAAATCTACCAGACTGTGTTCCCCCCATCTCTGGGGTTATAAGTGTGCTGCACAGTTGCTGGCTAACTAAAAAGTCTCTGGGACCTGTATTTTTGTTTATTCATTTCATTGGAAAATCACATGTTCCAGAAATTACATGTTCTCTGAAATGAAAGTGGAAATTCAACAGAATATGCTCATTTTCTATGGTTAATAAGAAAAACTTGTTTTTGAAGCAGACACAATGTATAATAGGACCAAAGATATTGTTTTGTGCTTATGTATGCATATGTTCCTCATATGTGTGTATAAACTACATGCCTACCTTAATAGTGACAACACAGAACTGGTCAATAAAGATAAATAAGATCAGTGAATAAAGATAAATAGAATTTCACCACATTGAAGTCACATGCAGAGGATAACAGCAGGCTTTGTTTTAAGGGCCTGACCAGCAGATTATTATATTGTATTATAGACAACCTTAGACAGTACACTAAAATTGTCAGCAAAAAACAGCATATTGGGGCTAAAATGTATTTTAGAATATATTATGCTCATGCAGCTTTAATTTCATGACAGTAAAATTTTATTGTGAACCTTTTTAGTATTGTAACAGATGTCTACATACTACTAAAATGAATGTTAGAAGTTCATTGGGGTTTAGAAAATCTTTATTTTGAAGTAGGAAAAGTGTAAAAAAAAAAAAAACACAATCATTTTTCTATTCCTTCTTCTGTCATTTAGTTATTTCTCATTATCATTCTGAGTAAGGTAATTTTCTCTCTCTCTCTCTCTCTCTCTCTCTCTCTCTCTCTCTCTCTCTGCCATTTGTGGATGTTAGTTTTGAAACTTCTAATGCATGTGTTTTATTTATAATACTCATAGAGAACAGAATGATAATAGCCAACCATGGAATAAGGTGTAGAACTTAAGAATACATAATCCTAAAGAACTTTCAAAATGCTCAAATGTGAACCTAATACTGTAGCTTTATAAAACTTATGAATGCACAAAAAACATAATAATTGAAATCTAATTATCTGATAATGACAACACTATACATCATATACAAACAAAAATCCCAAATGACAGGATTAAATGTCTTCTTCTGGAGTTGTAGGTTCAATTAGTCATATTGACCCATCGAACATTACAAGTCAGTGCTATTGTTGTTGTCTATATTGTTATATATATATATATATATATATATATATATATATATATATATACATGTATGTATATATATATATATATGTTGTATATATTGTTTTATATGTCTATATGAACCTTATAGGGTTGTAAGAAAACCTTACCTCTGAAGAAACCACATACTTGAATCATGCAAAATTGGGAAATCAAGCTAGAATACATCTGTAAACAACAATCATACTGACTAGCTTTCATAGTGCTCAAACCTGTTATGCATACTACCCAGGAAGGAACATAATCACAAGTCTAACCCCACAGTGATCCCATGGGCTACAGTAAGAGCCAGCCTGTCAACACGCTTGCTCATAAAATAGTGTCATAAATATCATGATTAACATAAAGAAATCAAGTACTTTCTGGTTGGATTTAAAGCCCATTATACATCTTAAACCTCATCTAGATCTTCTATGGGGATCAAAAACTATATGTAGAAATGTCAGGTGCCCTAGAGAATAACCTACTACTCCTATACTGCTATCTGGACATAGTATTAAATAATCCCTTAATGATTTATCATAATAAACTTATAGACTAGTGCATTGATCAGTCATAATTAGAGAATTTTTTTTAACAGATGATAATTAACACAGAGGCCCACAAGTAGTCAGTATGCAGAGAATAAAAGTTTGAAGAATCCATGGCCTTACTGGGACATGTATATGACAACTCCCCTTTCTAAAGTTCAAGGATTATTTAAAAATACAGATCATAAAGGTAGTAGGAACTAGAGAAAAAGGTGATTTTCAAGGGAACAGTGTTGTCAAGACAGAGCAAGGTGATTGAATCAGTGTTTGTGACAGTACATAGACTGCTAGACTATATATGTCTATAAAAATATATGCAAGTTAAAGTAATTCATACTCTGAAACTGTATTTCTTGTGTTTTATTACAAGTTTTCCCCACTGTAGATCCAACTATACATGAGGTCTGTTTTGAAAAGGTGAGATACATTCTTTTTGTAAGTTTGGCAAGAATAAGACCCTTTGAATAAACCATGTAATGCTTGAATTAGTGGATAGAAACTGAAGCAGCAAACAAAGGGCATACATAGGTCTGCAGCAGGTTCTCTGTCCTCTCAGTATATTTTACAGCTCTTAGCTTGCTATTTTTATCAGACTCTTTTCTGTGATAACAAGTCACTCTCTAACTCTTGTGCCTATCTTTAGGAATCTTTTTGAGTGCCCATACACAATTTTGATATTACAATTTTTGATTTACCTTGTTATATTTTATTTTGTAATGTTTAAAACAATTTTTTACTGGATATTTTCTTTATTTATGTTTCAAATATTATCCCCTTTTGAGATTCTCCTCTCCCAGAAACCCCCTATACCATCCCCCTTCCCCTGATTCTATGAGGATGTTTGAACACCCACTCACCCATTCCTGTCTCCATGCACTTGAATTCCCCTACACTGGGGCATCTATCTAGCTTTCAAACGAACAATGACCACTCCTCCCATTGATGCCTGACAAGAATATCCTACAAAGGCTACATATGTGGCTGGCGTCATGGGAACCTCCATGTGTACTGTTTGGTTGTTGGCTTAGTCCATAAGAGCTCTGGGGGGTCTGGTTGGTTGATATTGTTCCTTCCTATGGGGTTGCAATCCCCTTCAGCTCCTTCGGTCCTTTCTCTTTTTGCCTTATAGAAACTTCAATTTTATGAGGTCCCATTTGTCAATTGTTAATCTTAAAAATATAAGCAATTGGTGTTCTGTGTAGGAAATTTTCCCCTGTGCCCAAATATTGAAGGATCTCCCCCACTTTCTCTTCTATAGGATTCAGATTATCTGGTTTTATGTGTAGGTCCTTGATTCGCTTAAACTTGAGCTTTGTGCAAGGAAATACGAATGGATTGATTTGTATTCTTCTACATGATGACCTCCAGTTGAACCAGCACCATTTGTTGAAAATGTTGATTTTTTCCACTGGACGGTTTTAGCTCCTTTGTCAAAGATCAAGTGACCATAGTTGTGTAGATTCATTTCTGGATCTTCAATTGTATTCCAATGATCTTTCTGACAGTCTCTGTAACAACAGAACATATCTAGAGGTTAGGCAATGTCCCTGGTTGTGTAATGGGGCTGCCCACACACCTCTAAATATTTATCCCCGAATTGCTCCTTTCGAAAGGAAATACGGTGACTAAGTGTGGAGCAAAGACTGAAGGAAATGCCATCCAGAGAATGCTTCACCTGTGGAACCATCCCATATACATTCACCAAACAGAGACACTATTGTGGATGCCAAGAAGTGATTCTGAAAAGAGCCTGATATAGCTGTCTCCTGAGAGGCTCTGCCAAATCCTGACAAATACAGAGGTGGATGCTTGCAACCAACCACTGGACTGAGCAGAAGGATCCCAATGAAGGAGTTAGGGAAAGGAAGGAAGGAACAAAGGAGTTTGCAACCCCATAGGAAGAACAATAATATCAACCAACCAGACTCCCCAGAGCTAAACCATCAATCAAAAAGTACACATGGAGGTACCCATAGCTCCAGCTGCACATGAAGCCAATGATGGACTTATCTGGCATCAATGAGAGTGGAGGTCTTTGGTCCTATGAAGGATCGATTGCCCAGTGTAGGGGAATGCCAGTGTAGTGAGAAAGGAGTGAGTATATATATATATACTTTATCTTTACTAAATTGACGTTAAAACCTTGGGACTTGCTCTATGTAATTAAATTATGTATAGAGTGAAAATGACATATCCCCCTCTAAAACATAAAACATTAAAATTTAGCTTTTCTCCATCACATACTTCATTCCTGATTTCAAAATACAGAGAAGGCTCTGAAACAAAGGTCTTCATGAATCTCATGTTTTTGTTACAATGTGAGTAAAAACATATTGAGAACACTTTCAGTGCTCTTTACAATATTGTTTTCTGAGTGATAAATAATCCCGTAAGTCTTTTCATTTTCATTATTTTGCACATACTTTGAACATTTCTTCCCTTCTCCAAACTTCTCTCAGCTTTATCCCATCTGCCTAACCAAGTGTATGCTCTTTCTGTGTATGTCTCTATGTGTATTTCTGTGCCTCTATCTGTCTTCTCTGTCTCTCCATCTCTCAGTGTATCTCTGTGTTCTCTCTTTCTCTGTCTGTCTCTGTCTCTCTCTCTCTTTCTCTATGACAGAGAAATTAAGAAAACAACCACCACAACAAAAGAAACCCACAAGCATAATTATCACAAGGAACAAACATCAATAAGACAAAAATGTCCAAACGATAAAGAACAAAACATAAGTCTACAAAATATACCATTAAATATCTTTTGTGTTGGCCAACTATTTCTTTACATGGAGCCTGTCCTGTAGTGTAGTTAATAAACTCAGTGATATTTCATAGGAAAATTGAATTTTTTCATTGTCAACAGTATCAAGTATGAATACCTTCTTGTTTAGGCACAGTATTTTGTCTAATATTCTTTTTTTCCAGGGCTGAGTGAAGTGGGAATTTCTAATTTCATTGAAGATCTATTTTCTCATGTGATGCTTTTCTGGAAACTGTCTTATGAAAAGGTGATTTCTTGAAAGATGCACATAGAAGATGTTTTGCTGAGAAGAGACATGTGGTGTTTTTATGGAAGTTGCCTGGTGAAAGAGCTTGTGATGCTATGCAGGAGTGGATGCTTGAGAGGAAAATGATGGTTGGAAAGATTATAAGTACAACCCAACAGGCAGTAAATCATGGTCTTGTTGTAATGACTTGTCTTGTAAGTCTTTGCTGGTCATTGGTCTTCACTGATGCTGGTCTTCACTGAGGACATGTATATTGGTTTACCTTGTTTTCTTCACTGATCTACACTTGTTTTGACTTTGTAGAGAGAAAAGGTCCAAAGAACTTCTGGTGATATTCCAGCTGCTTCTTGGTGTTTCCACAGACATGTGTGGTTTAGCAGAAGCTGGTAGTTTCTTCTGGATCGAGTTACTGCTACAGATCCGTGTTTGGTGTTTGCAGAGTGGACTAGACTGCTGACAAGATTGAAATTACCACAAAGAACTATTACTAAATATGTCCACTACTCACATTTCCTATTAACTTTTCTTTTCCCCTACTTCTGGTGGGAGGAGGTCTAGAATGGACGGTGAAGCATTAACAAACATAAAATAAGTTTTGGAAAATATAAGCCTACAGCTGAGACCCCATCTGGCTTGACCCTGTGAAGATATTGTGCATGCTTCCAAAGGTTTTGTAAGTTCATATGTTCTCTTGTGTCTGGAAGACACAGTTTCCTTGAAATCATGCATCAACACTGGCTCTAACATACCCTCTGCCTCCTCTTCTCTATGGACTCCTAAGCCATGAGTACAGAGGGCTTTGATGTAGACATACAGGACTCAATTCTCTAAAATCTTTCACTGTCTATACTCTGTCCAATTTTGGGTCTCTGGGTAGTGTCTCTCTACTGTAAGAATTTTCCCCCACATATGTTGAGTGTTAAGTGAAGTACCATTATACTGGTACAGAAATTTGTTGTTTGGAAATATTTTAGTGATTCGTTCTTTAGAAGACTGGTAGTATTAAGTTTTCCAAATATTTCTTTTGATTTTATTAAAATTTCTTTTGAAAAACTAAGTTTTAATCATAGGTTTCTTTCACCTCAGTCTTTTCACTTCAGCCTCTACCTATCCAACCATCCAACCATACAGCCTTTCTTTCTCTTTCTGTTTAGAACGCAAACAAAGCAAAACAGACAAAAGCAGACAATCAAAACTAAGATAAGAATAATAAAAAGGCATTTTAAAAAGGAACAAGAAACAAACTTACACAAGCAAAATCAACAAAAGCACTTAGGTCAGAAAGAATAATATACTGGCAAAAAATATTACAAATACCCAAACAAAGCAATATAAAAAAGAGTCTATGAAAAAACCATTAAGTTCACATTATTTTATCTATCTACTTCTGGGTATGAGGCCTACTTTTGCCTCTGATTAATATATGCAATTAGACTCCATTGGAGAAAACTAAAATTTCCTCTGCAAGTGGAGCCCAATTTCAAATATCTTCTTGGTTAGTAATGGGAGTCCATATCCATTTCCCTCCCTCAACGCTGGGCATATGGTAAGCATCTGGCTTAAATCTTTACCTTGTAGAACTCATCTGTGCATGCTGCCATGATATCTGTGATTCCATATGCAAGTCATTTCTGCTGTGTCTGGCAGACACTGTTTCTTATGGAGTCATCCTGTGACTTGTACACTCTTTCTGCCTCCTCTGCTGCAAAGCTTCCTGAGCCCCAAAGGAAGAGTTTCCTTACTATTTCCTAAAAACCATGGAGCTATTTGTATCATTATCTATTCAAATGTGCTCTCACTAGTGTAGTGGGACCTCATGATTTCTCACTTCTTCCTCCAGGCTTTTTCTACTCTATGGGTACTTTAAAAGAATATGCCTTCTTGTTACTCCATTATACTTGTGAGATAAATCAGAAATCTTTCTTTATTGGGAAACAAACAACAGATTTCTTCATTGTTTCTATGATCTAGATCCTGTGACAAATTATATAAATAGATTACAGTTAAACAGATACTGTAAAACTTTTGTGGGAATATCAAATGTAAGAATGCAGGCAGTACAGGGGCAATTATGGGAATATATTGTCAACTCTCATGTTTCTAGTAACAAGGGAAGTTATGGGAAGGCTATACACCAGACAAAATGTGCTACACAAACATAATTTAGACAGAAGATCACTGGCATATCAATTACTAATTGATTCTTCTTGTGCCAACTGAAGATACTGAACACTCCCTGTTCTCTAGTATCTAAAGGCACTAGTCTGTTTTTCTTACTATACTACTCAAGGAACTGATGATCTGTGAAGAGCCAAGTTCTATACTTTGTAGTTTCTCCCACCTATTGCCTAAAAGGCAAGCCTTTATTTTACTTCAACTCTTACCTTACGTTCACCTACCCCATTTCTGAAGAAACTGGCACCAGCTTTACGTGTAAGATGCTTGACTTTGCTTACATTCGACATTTTCTTTCTTAACATAAGATTCAGCTTCACAATTCACTTTAAAATATTGTTGTTCACACACTGGAAATCTTTACAGGGGAGGTGTAAGAATAAACATTCTAGAAAACAATTATGCCATCATTATGCTTAAATTCTGGGGTTGGGGAGAATTTACTACACCTTGGATGAATGGGTGGGCTCTGCAAGACTCATCTCAGTAATGTTAGTACTCACATGTACCTGATCTTTTTATATACATAAACATAGACTGTATTTCACACAAGCAGAGAGAAAAGTCTCCCATAAAAAATGTGATGAGTTTTTAGAAGCTTAGTAATAAATATACCTTTAATAGAACATATGGGTTATGTAAAACAGGGAGAAAGTTATGCCTAAGATCAATACTCGAAGACCAACATAATGATGGACAATTTGGACATGCATTAGAATCATAGAATGAAAAATTGATATATGTAAGAAGTAATAAATTAAGGAGTTATACTAATAATCTTTTGAGAGAAGGCAAATTTCAAAAATAGTTATATCTGCTTAACTTGGCATTTCTTATATAATCCATCTCTTGTGAGCTACTGTGTTTTGTCACATCCACGGACACTTTCCAACTTGTTAATGTTACAGAACATAGGTTATACAATGCAGACCAATTTCTGAAACTTCTCTCATTGCACATCCACTGCAGATGGATGGATGAACTGGTAGTTGCAAATTAAAACCAGAAAACTTACTACGAAATACTTTATTATTCTCAAACTTTTAAAATTTTCTTCTTTTGGGAGTCCACTGCAATATTTAAGCACTGATGTCTCACTTGCCTGTGTTGAAGAATTGATTCCTTACCTTCTTCCATTTCTTGAGCTTGTTCTCTGTCTCTACCCAATTGACCTTAACCACCTGATTTAACTTTTCCTGTTACTCTGGGCACATCTCTAAACACATCTTCAGTCTTCTTGATATTTGCCTCAACTACTCCACAAACTATGTGAATTTTTTATGTATTTCATAAAGAAATAAAATAATATTCAAATACAACAAAAGCATATTCAGCTCTTTCTATGTCATAGATATACATACAGTTGATATTTCATACATATGATGTAGACACGAACATGTATGAAATTTTTATTTCAGTATGAAATTTATAAGGAAAACTTCTGAACAGAAAACTGACATTTAGAACATTAGATCTCATATTATCTCTAAAGAGTTCTTCATGCTACCGTTATAATAGTTGTATAGTTTTAATTATACTTTTGTAAACAATCTCTGTTTTTAAATAGGTCTCTTTTTGATATTGTTGATTTAGTGTTTTATAGATATTTATATTTTACAGATATTAATTCTTTGTATCTGGCAAAGAATTTCTCTCTCATTCTTTTGGCTACTTCTTCACTGTATTATTTGTTAAGCTATGCAGAAATCTTTTAGTTTCATGAAGTCGTGCCTGTCTACTTTTAGCTAATAGTTTGTTTTTCACTAAGTCCTTTCCTAAATTTGTCTGTGTTTTCTTTTAGAAGATTCAGAGTTTAAGGTTCTAGGTTTAAGTTTTTGATCTATTTAAACCTAGATTTTATGCAATGTAATAGATATGTATGTAATTTCATTTTTATTCTTGTAGACATCAGATTTTCCCAGCATCATTTCTTTAAAGAAAGTTTCTTTTCTCCAGTGTATACTTTTGGCACTTTTATCAAATATTAGATGGATAAAATTTTGCACATTCATGTGTCAGACTTTGATTTTATTCTACTGGCCTGCTTGTATGGTTCTTATACTGGTGTAATACTGTTTTGGTTACTATGGCTATGTAATATATCTTGGATTTTGGAACGATAAGTCCACCACTTTGCCTCATTTTTGCTCTGATTGTTTTGGTTGTCCAGAGTCCTTTATGGTTCCATAAAAATTTAAAAAGTTTGCCCCATTTATGTAAAAAAATGAAATGAGTACTTTGTTAATAGCTATACTTAATCTAAAAATGACTTTCAACAGAAAGGTGATTTTTAAAATAATATTAATATACCCAGTTATAATGTCAGTAAGCATGGGATATCCTTCCATTTTCAAAATATTTTAAACATTTTCTCTATCTCTTTCTTCAGAGATTTAAAGTTTTAATTGCAGAGGTCTTTCACCTCTTTAATTAGGTTTATTACTGGATATCTTATTTTATTTAAGACTACTGTGAAAAAGATGTTTCCGTGATTTCTATATCTGAATATTTGTTATTAGTATACTGAAAAGCAATTGATGTTTTAAGTTGACTTGGTATTCTTCTAGATTACTATAATTGATTATTTCTAAAATTTCATGATCAAAATTTGGATCTCATATGTACATTCAAATAGTTTGATTTTGTCTTACTCTAGTCAGAATAGTAAAAATCAACAAAACAACCAACAACAATTTCTGGGGGTAAAATGTGGAAAGGGGAACCCTCATTTACTGTTTGCTATTAAGAAATTTCAAATTGGCCTAACCAATAAACAGGTTAGTTTTGAGAATTCTCAAAAAGCTAAGATTACATTTTTCATATCACCCAACTGTACCTTTTCCTGAATACGCTGAAAGAACTTTACATACTGCTTCAGAAATATTCCTCAGCATGTTTATTGTCACTGTATTCATAATTTCACTGTTCAGTGTAAACAAAAATAGAATCCTGAAAGATGCATGTAAATGAACAGAACTAGAAAATGAATGATGTAACCAGAAAGACAAATGTTGCAGGCACTCTCTTACCAAGGTTCTGAACTCCAAGTCTGAGTTTTGAGTGTCTAACATGGAACAGCTGTAGAAACCAGGTATATAAAGTGGACCATGAGATTGATAGACTGAAGAAATAGACAAAGAACTAGGAAGCTACACACAATTAAAGGGAGAATGGGACAGTGGAGAAGCTTTTATTATACAGTAGGACAGATAAACACAAACGGGGGAAAGTTGATAAAATAATAGTAAGGATGTCTGGAAAGTTCAAAAGGAATTATGTCATTAACTATAACATACAGTGCATTTAAATACATGAACACACACACACATGTACACACACCTATATATTTTAATTAAAATTTGCCATGAATGCTGAAAATACTTTCTCTGAGAGCCATGTACTGTATAACAAAACCCACAACACAAGACATGAGAAACTCCCTTTTGGAATTTTGGTCTGTGTTGTTGATAAAACACTCAAAATATTGGCACTGTCCTTGTTTTTTACCTGTAGATCAAACATAAATCACTATTGCTGAACACTCAATACCTTTTTGACACAGGACATAGAAGATCTAAGCTGGATCTGACCTTATAAATCATCTCTGAGGACTAGCTTTCATAGTAGCAGAAAGCCCCATAGAAGCTTCCAAGGAAGAAAAGCAACCAATTGTCCTACCCAGCTATGATTCCTATGATCAATATCAATGATCAGTCTGGTATGAGAACACTAAAACTGCAGTAGTACTGGGGGATGCAGACTTTGGTGGAACCAGCAGATCTTTGCATCCTTTTAAGGCCTGCTCAACAAGAGAAAAACCATGCCCGGTGCTAGAAACCTAGCTAACTTAGGTCTTGGATGGCAATCTCCATAGCCACTGTCTTGATTTGAATAAGAATGTCCCCTTGTCCAAAGCACTGAAATTCTTTGTAAAAATTAGAATGATTAAGAGGTATGGCATTATTATTGGAAATGTGTCACTGAAAGTGTGTTTTGAGGATTCTATTGCTCATGCCAGACCCAAACTTTCTCATTGCCTACTGCTTGTGGATCAGGATCTATTTCTCAACTTCTTCTCCACCATGCTCCCTGCCATGATAATAATGGACTAAGACTCTAAAAATATAAGCAGACCATAAAATAAATGTTTCTCTCATACTGTTTGCCTTGGTCAGAGTGTCTCTTTACAACAATAGAACCGTGTATGAGATAACCTTATGAAACTAAAATAATCCTGAATTTAATTCTAAATATAGACCTTATAATAACAGATAAACATAGCCCTCATTCTTCATCTAAGAAATTTTGCTCTGCAACAAACAAATATTATTACAGACCCGCAAATAATCAAGGTGCAGAGTTATAGAACTCAGTTCTAACATGTACAGCTAGAAAACAATCACTGTACCTAAACCTCAGGGTTGTTGCAGAAGGGTCAGAAAGATTAAACAGAATAATAGAACAGGAACTATGTTGTAGAATTGTGTCTCCGAAAAAGTAACACAAAGGCTAAAGCATATAGGACATCAGGATGGATGGCTAAATAAGACCTGAACACAGACAATAGAAAGGAGTATTGTAACATATAGGATAGAAAACTTGTAGGGTCTCAAACTTAGACAAAGAACTATGTGCAACTGTAGAATTCTGATAATAAAAAAATTATATATCTTTCTTAGAAATTAACACCCCAGTAGATATCTAATAATAGATACTTAATACTGAGTTTATTTATATACAGGTGGTACTACTCAAAATTACCAAGTTTTATTTATGTATTTAGGAATACATATCAATAATTAAAGGATACTGCAACATGAATTTGAGAGAGAGAATCAATGATCCAAGGAAGTAGGTTATAGAGGGAAGAGGAAAGGAAGAAAATAATATATTTATATTACAACTATAAACAATAAAAATGTTTCATAAAAAGGAAAGATTTTTATTTTTTCCATAGTATAAAATTAAAAACTATGAAAACAATGTAATGTTTTACTTTACAAAGTAGAGGAGTCAAACATGTAAATATGTGATGAAATCATCATTGTTAAATTGTTCTCTGAAAACTTGCCTAAAAACTCTAGAGATTTCTTTACACTCATAGTTCTACTTGTAATCAGAATATAAATTATTTGAAATAAGGTCAATTTATGAAACAAATTTATAGAATTAAAGTTAAGAAAAAAATTTATACAAACTATATGTAAGTACACTATTTAAACTGGATAAACCCATAGAAAGAACATAATATTGCTTGGGTAGGAATTAGAGGAATTTATATACTTGGAAAATGAGATAGCATGATCAAAAATGTATGAAAAATTTAATAAAAATAATCTGACAGAAATGTATAAAAGCATGAAAAATAAGGGTTCAGCCTTTACTTTGCTTCTGTTTCTGAGGATGTGAAAGCTTTCAGTGATTTTATTTTTTGTGCATTGTGGGTTTGAGACATTTTTATATTGATGTGTTCAGGTTATAAAAGCCTTAGTTACAATATTGCTAACACATCAAAGGTTCTGTCCAATTAGGTTTCTCACAGCTGTACTTTCCTGTAGTCTTACCAGTTGTTTTGTTCTTTGAAATACTGTGGTCCTTGAAAGTACATGGCCATATGTTAAGTTGTCCATAAAGATACTCTCTTGATTCCTAACTGAATAAAAAACAGATTTTTAATTCAGGTTCCATAATAAATTCATAGGAACAATGATTCAAATATCAGACAGCAGAAACCAAATCACTTGTTCAGCAAGTCAGAGGTCCTATATAGTTTCCATGTACGGATACATTCCTATATCAAACATACATTCCCCAGATGAGTTCCTTACTCTGACTTCTAGAATTTAGTAGCCTGTGCTGAAATATATCTGACTTCTATTGAGTCTGCTCATATTTTTCCAACATCAGTATTCCATTCATCATCAGCTCCTGCTGTGTCCTGCCACCTGTTTCCTCCATCTGTGTTTCTTTTTTTACAGTTGCATGCATCCTTTCTTTGCTCACTTTTCTGTCTACTAACCAATTAGCCGTAAATGAAGAATATTTTTTAGTCTGTTGAAAGCGTACCAGGGACCTTCACTTTATTTCTCTTATTACAATACTGCATTACATAAAAATGAATGAAACTTTTAGCTTTTCAAACAGCACAGTGACAGTTTTGCAAATTAAATATTTAGAGGCATGCTGTTGGTTCAAAGTGAGCACAAATCAGGGCATAGTATTGAGCCCTGAGCAAAAGATAGATATTTTGAATCTCCTGCAGTGAATTATTATGAGAATTTCAATGGACTAAATTTTTTCATAAATTGTTTCAAGCACAGTTGAGATGTGGTACCCAGATCCTCAGCTTTTTATTTTGGCTGAACATCTCAAAATCAGAATGAAATCTTTGAAAATTAATAATCTTTTTCTAGGAAATATCTATAACAAAAATAGGGATCTACCATATTAAATATTTTCAGTTGTATAATTGAATACTAATTATATTTTATTTGGTTATCAAGAGGCCTTATTTAATTAGGTGTTCACTTACTTATTTAATAATCGTCGCAAATGTTTCTCCAGCATTTAATGAACAGAATTTGATAGGTACTATTAAAGGCTTCACTGTTGGATAGCAGAGAAGATTGCATGATATAGTAGAACATGAAAGATAAGTTCTGAAAGGCATAAGAAGAGGACAGTGGGTTCTCATTAGAGGGCCTTCCCTTAACGAAGGAGGAGAGCATGCTGTGTTTTAGAAGGACTTATTCACAAGACACTCTCATACTTCGAGTATATTTACTTATTGAAGCATGATATTCATTTGAAATATGAAAGTTAAAAGGAAATTCTGACTCTTTGAAATGTACTCATTTCTTTTTCAATTGAGATAAAATCATTGATAGTTTGACTACTTCCATATGTGTCAGTTATCTGATTTTACTTCAGTGTCTTTATTTCTTAGTTGATCTTTCTTTATATTTCTTATATTTTATTTCATCCTGCTGAGCATATTATCAGATGTCACTGGTTATTGCAAGGATGCATATACAACATACATGAAAGCAAACATGAAGATAATACAATCTTGCTAAGCACTACAGCTCTTAGAGGTTACTTGCACTAATACACTCTCCAAAGCACCTTTTAACTCTGTTTCCCCAAGCTAGTCCTTACACCTCTAAGTAAGTTATATCTACAATTTTGTTCCAAAATTGTTCTCATTCTTTTTTTATTGTTTTTATTGTTTTAAAACAAAATTTTATTTTTTATTGGATATTTTACGTATGTACTATTCAAATGTTCTCCCTTTTCTCTATTTTCCCTTCAGAATCCCCCTCTCCCCTCCCCCCTCACCCTGCTTCTACAAGGATGATCCCCTTCCCACTCAGTTACTCCCACCCCACCATCCTGGCATTCCCCTACACTGGGGAATCTAGCCTTCACAGGAGCAAGGGCTTCTCTTCCTATTGATGCCAGACAATGCCATCCTCTGCTACATATGCTGCTGAATTGTGGGTCTCTCCTTGTGTGCTATTTAGTTGGTGGTTTAGTCCCTGGAAGCTCTGTGGGCTCTGGTTGGTTGATATTGTTGTTCTTCCTATGGGTTTTCAAACCCCTTCAGCTCATTCAGTCCTTTCTCTAACCCCTCCATTGGGGACCCCCTACTAAGTCCAATGGTTTGCTGTGAGCATCCACTTATATATTTATCAAGCTCTAGCAGAGACTCTCAGGAGACAGCATAAGATACCATTATGTAATAGATAGATAGATAGATAGATAGATACATAGATATAGATATGTGTGTGTGTGTGTGCGTGTTAAATACATATGTTTTCCCTTATATGTGTTTTATATATATATATATATATATATATATATATATATATACACACACACATATATGTGGTATGTGTGTGTACTATAAAATGTGTGTGCATGTGTTTTTTTGTGTAAGTATGGAAGCTATTATTGTATTACTTGCTTTTTAGCCAGTTGTGTTTTATCTATTGAGAATTTATCAAACAAGCTCTATCATGCAAATTTTCAGAATATACAATATATTGCTAGAAATCATAACTACAACACTCCATAAAGGATTCTTGAATATATCATATTTCATAAACAAGCCTTAATTCCTTTTTAATAATGCCTACCAATATTCTTATTCAGTTCCTGACAACTTACACTATCTATTTTTATTGTATACTCTATTTTTATTGAGCTTGAAATTTTCAAATATTTCAAGTTGTGTGACATGGATGATTTTTCTCTATAGTCAAAATTATTTTTTCACACATAGCCTAGGTTTCCAGAAATATTCATTTGCTGATCTGGAAACATTTCTTTTCTTTTTTCCCATTGGAGTATACAGCAGTTTATATTTACATACCAGTTTGTTCACCAATCCATTACTAAAGAGTGGAATTATAATGATTGTGATGGCTAATCTTAGTTGTCAGCTAGAGTACATGTAAGATCTAGTAAGACCCAAGCAACTAAGCACTCCAGTGATGGATTCATGATTGGTTCATATGAATTAAGAAAATCCACCTAAATCTGGTTAGAGGTTCTTGTGTCAACCCATATAAAAAGACATGGGATAACAAAACTTTTAATTTTGCATGTTACCCTCACTCTCACCAGCAATTTCATCTCTGCGGTTAGTGAGGCATTACTTTTCTTTGGGATCCTGAAATAGTCTAAAAACAGGATAGCACTAGTAATCCTCTGAGTGCTTAGCACCAAATTGGGGCTGCTGAGACATCCAGCCTCAAAAACTGAACAACTACCAGATTTTTGGTCTTTCTTTAGAAATATATTCTACAGAAGTAGTTGAACTACCTGGATTACACCTTGTAAGCTACTATAATATAATTAACATAATAAATTGTCACATAATTGTGTGTGTATGTGTGTGTGTATGTGTGTGTGTGTTGTTTTGAAAAACAAAATTTTAATCACTTAATTTTACCAAATTAAGACCCAAGAACCAGATGCTGGGATGAAAGCTTACTAGCTCAGAGAGGCAAAGAAACCATCTCCTGACTTTTCTCCTCAATTGATATCTACCAAAAAAAGGTCCATTCTCTTCCACACTGTCTTAAAATGTCTTTAGACTGACTGTTCTTGTTTTCTACTTCCCGTGTGTGTCTGTTGCCATCAACCTAACTTCACTATGGGTTTTCCTATGTTCATTCCCTGCCAACTGGCAATTTGCTCGACCTCTTGAGCTATGGTTTACTTTATTTAATTTTGTTTTCAATAAACAGGAAGCTCTCAAAGGTTGATTCTAGGGCTGAGTCACACCACAACTAGAAAGAGCTCCCAAAACTATAGAAATGACAGAGAAGGACGACAGCTTAGACAGCCCTCCAAACAATCTCTGAGTCATAGAAGCATTATATTCAGACTTCTGGCCCAGAATATCTGACAGACTTTTTATTTTTTTATTTTTAATTTTTTTTTAATATTCCCCACTTTATTTGTATTTCAAATGTATCCCCCTTTCCAGATGTCCCCTTTGGATCCTCCCCATTTCATCCCTCCCACTCCCTGCCACTATGGGCATATTCTACGGCCCACCCACCCACCCACTCTTATCTTCCCTCCTTGGCATTCTCCTTTATTGGGGGATCTAATAAAGGAGATCTCAGGACCAAAGTGTTTTCCTCCCCCTGATGGCTAACAAGACCCTCCTCTGCCGCTTATGTGGCCACCATCATGGGTCCCTCCATGTCTATTCTTTGGTTGGTGGATCAGTCTCCAGGAGTATCGGGGGTCAGACCAGATGCCACGGTTGCTGCCTCACTGAGGACACAAACTCCCTCAGCTCCTTCAGACCCTTCTCCAAGTCCTTCATCTGGGACATCACACTCTGCCCAACTGTTGCTGTGAAGATACTCCTGGGAATTTTGAAATTTTGAGCTATTAACCACTTAATAGTGAGTACATACCATGTTCATTCCTTTGTGACTGCATTAACTCGCTCAGGATGATATTTTCAAGATCCATCCATTTGTCTGTGAATTTCATGAAGTAATTGTTTTTAATAGCTGAGTAGTATTCCACTGTGTAAATGTACCACATGGAGGGACATCTGGGTTGTTTCCAGCTTCTGGCTTTTATAAATATGGCTGCTATGAACATAGTGGAACATGTGTCTTTATTACATGTTGGAACATCTTCTGGGTAAATGCCCAGGAGTGGAATAGCTGGGTCCTCTGGTAGTATTATGTTCATTTTTCTGAGGGTCCACCAAACTGATTTCCAGAGAGGTAGTATCAACTTGTATTCCCACCAGCAATGGAGGGGTGTTCCTCTTTCTCTATATCCTCTCCAACATCTGCAGTCACCTTAGTTTTTGATCTTAGTCATTCTGACTGGTGTGAGGTGAAATCTCAGGGTTGTTTTGATTTGCATTTCCCCAATGACTAAGGATGTTGAACACTTCTTTAGGTGCTTCTCGGCCATTCGAGTTTCCTCAGTTGAGAATTCTCTGTTTAACACTCTTCCTCATTTTTGGATAGGGTTATGTGGATCTCTGTAGTCTAGCTTCTTGAGTTCTTTGTATACATTGGATATTATCCCTCTAACTGATGTAGGATTAGTAAAGATCTTTTCCCAGTCTGTAGGATGCCCTTTTGTCCTATTTACAGTGTCCTTTCCCTTGCAGTAACTTTGTAATTTTATGACCTCTCATCTGTCAATTCTTGATCTTAGAGCACAAGCCATTGGTGTTCTGTTCAAGAGCATTTCCCCTGTGCCCATGTGTTCTAGACTTTTCCCCCCTTTCTCTCCTACTAGATTCAGTGTATCTGGTTTAATGTGGAGGTCCTTGATCCACTTGGACTTGAGCTTTGTACAGGGAGATAGGAATAGATCAATTCACGATCATCTACATGTAGACAACCAGTTGAAACAGCACCATTTGTTGAAGATGCTGTCTTTTTCCCACTGTATGGTTTTAGCTCCTTTGTCAAAGATCAAGTGACCATAAGTGTGTGGGTTCATTTCTGGGTCTTGGAGTCTATCCCATTGATCTACCTGCCTATCACTGTAACAATACCATGCAGTTTTTATCACTACTGCTCTGTAGTACAGTTTGAACTCAGGGAGGCTGATTCCCCCAAAAGTCTTTTTATTGTTGAGAATAGTTTGTGCTATTCTGGTTTTTTTTTTGTTATTCCATATGAATTTGAGAATTGCTGTTTCTAAGTCTATGAAGAATTGAGTTGGGATTTTGATGGGGATTGCATTGAATCTGTAGCTTGCTTTTGGCAGGATGGCCATTTTAACTATATTAATCCGGACAATCCAGGAGCATGGGAAATCTTTCCATCTTATGAGGTCTTCTTTGATTTCTTTCTTCAGAGACTTGAAGATCTTGTCATACAGATCTTTCACTTGTTTGGTTAGAGTAACACCAAGATATTTTATATTGTTTGTGACAATTGAGAAGGATGTTCTTTGCCTAATTTTTTTCTCAACCTACTTATCTTTTGAGTACAAGAAGGCTACTGATTTGCTTGAGTTAATTTTTTATCTAGCCACTTTGCTGAAGTAGTTTATCAGCTCTAGCAGATCTCTGGTGGAGTTTTTCAGGTCACTTAAGTATACCATCATATCATCTGCAAATAGTGATATTTGGATTTCTTCCTTTTCTTTGACCTTCTTTTGTTTACTGATTGCTTTAGCTAGAACTTCAAGTACTATATTGAATAGATAGGGAGAGAGAGAGCAGCCTTGTCTAGTCCCTGATTTTAGTGGGATTGCTTCCAGTTTCTTTCCATTTAGCTTAATGTTGGCTACTGGTTTTCTGTATATTGCTTTCACTATGATTAGGTATGCTCCTTGAATTTCTGATCTTTCCATGACATTTATCATGAAGGGATGTTGAACTTTGTCAAATGCTTTTTCAGCATCTAACAAAATGGCCATGTGGTTTTTTTCTTTGAGGTTGTTTATGGAGTGGATTGCATTGATGGATTTTTGGGTATTGAACAATCCCTGCATCCTTGGGATGAAGCTTATTTGAACATAGTGAATGACCGTTTTGATGTGTTCTTGGATTTGGTTTGCAAGAATTTTATTGAGTATTTTTGTATAGATATTCATAAGGGAAATTGGTCTGAAGTTTTCTTTTATTGTTGGGTCTTTGTGGGGTTTTGGTATCAGTGTAACTGTGGCCTCATAGAATGAATTGGTCAGTGTTCTTTCTGTTTCTATTTTGTGGAATAGATTGAAGAGTATTGGTATTAGGTCTTCTTTGAAGGTCTGATAGAATTCTGCATTGAACCCATTGGTCCTGGGCTTTTTTTAGTTGGGAGACTTTTAATGACTGCTTCTTTTTCTTTAGGGGTTATGGGACTGTTTAGATGGTTTATCTGATCCTGATTTAACTTTTGTAATTGGTATCTATCTACAAACTTGTCCATTTCCTCCAGATGTTCCAATTTTGTTGCGTACAGGCTTTTGTACTAGGATCTGATGATTTTTTTAATTTCCTCAGAGTCTGTTTTTATATCTCCCTTTTCATCTCTAATTTTGTTAATTTGGATACTGTCTCTGTACCCTCTGGTTAGTCTGGCTAAGGGTTTATCTATCTTGTTGATTTTCTCAAAGAACCTGCTCCTAGTTGTGTTAATTCTTTTTATAGTTCTTTAAGTTTCCTCTTGGTTGATTTCAGCCCTTAATTTGATTATTTCTTGCGTTCTACTCCTCTTTTATGTATTAGCTTCTTTTTCTTCCAGAACTTTCAGGTGTGCTGTTAAGCTGTTAGTATATGCTCTCTCCTGTTTCTTTTTGGAGTCATTCTGAGCAATGAGTGTTCCTCTTAATACTGCTTTCATTGTGTCCCATAGGTTTGGGTAAGTTGTACTTTCATTTTCCTTAAATTCAAGGAAGTCTTTAATTTCTTTCTTTGTTTTTCCTTGACCAAGTTATCATTGAGCAGAGCATTGTTCAGCTTCCATGTATATGTGGGCTTTCTGTTGTTGTTGTTGCCTTTGAAGACCAACCTTAATCTGTAGTGATCTGATAAGAGGCATGGAATTATTTCAGTCTTCTTATATCTTTTGAGGTTTGTTTTGTGACCAATTATATGATCAGTTTTGGAGAAGGTACCATGAGGTGCTGAGAAGAAGATATATTCTTTTGATGTATAAATGTTGTATAGATATCTGTTAAACCTATTTGGTTCATAGCATCTGTTAGTTTCACTGAGTCTCTGTTTAGTTTATGTTTCCAATATCTGTCCATGGTTGATAGTGAGGTGTTGAAGTTTTCAACTATTATTGTGTGAGGTGCAATGTGTGCTTTGAGCTTTAGTAAAGTTTTTTTTTTTAATGAAAGTTAGGGCTCTTGCATTTGTGGCATAGATGTTCAGAATTGAGAGTTCTTCTTGATAGATTTTTCCTTTGATGTGTATGAAGTGTCCTTCTTTATCTTTTTTTGATGACTTTTGGTTGAAAGTCAATATTATCCGATATTAGATTGTCTACTCCAACCTCTTTCTTGGGCCCATTTGCCTGGGAAATTGTTTTCCAGCCCTTTACTCTGAGGTGCATTTCCTGGATGCAGTCAAATGCTGGGTTTTATTTATCCAGTCTGTCAGTCTATGTCTTTTTATTGGGGAGTTGAGACCATTTATGTTAAGATATACTAAACAATAGAGATTTTTGTTTCCTGTTATTTTGGATGTTGTTTATATGTTTGTGTGGCTATCTTCTTTTGAGTTTGTTGAAAGATTACTTTCATGCTTTTTCTTGAGTGTAGTTTCCCTCCTTGAGTTGTCATTTTCCATGTATTATTCTTTGCAGGGCTGGGTTTGTGGAAACATAGTGTGCAAATTTGGATTTGTCATAGAATATATTGGTTTCACCATCTATGATTATTGAGAATTTTGTTAGATATAGTAGCCTGGGCTGGCATTTGTGTTCTCTTAGAGTCTGTATGAGATCTGCTCAGGATCTTCTAGCTTTCATATTCTCTGGTGAGAAGTCTGGTGTAATTCTGATAGATCTTCCTTTATATGTTACTTCCCCTTTTTCCCTTACTGCTTTTAATATTTTTCCTTCTTTTGTGTATTTGGTGTTTTGACTATAATGTGATGGGAGGAATTTCTTTTTGGTCCAGTCTGTTTGGTGTTCTGTAGGTTTCTTGTGTATTTATGTTCATCTCTTTCTTTAGGTTAGAGAAGTTTTCTTCTATATTTTGTTGAAGATATTTACTGGTCCTTCAAGTTGGGAATCTTCACTCTCTTCTATACCTATTATCCTCACGTTCTGTCTTCTGATTGCATCCTGGATATCCTGGATGTTTTGGGTTAGGAGCTTTATGGATTTTATGTTTTCTTTGAATGTTGAGTCCATATTTTCTATGGTATCTTCCATACCTGAGATTCTCTCTTCCATCTCTTGTATTCTTTTGGTTATGTTTGCATCTATGACTCCTGATTACTTTCCTATGTTCTCTAAGTCTAGGATTGTCTCCCTTTGTGATTTCTTTATTGTTTATATTTCTATTTTTAAATCCTGGATGGTTATGTTCATTAGTTTGTTTGTGTTTTCCTGCAGTTCTGCCCATTTGATTGTGTTTTCCTGTAATTCTTTAAGGGATTTTTTTCGTGTTTTCTTTAAGGGTTTCCAGTTGTTTACCTGTGTTATCTTGTATTTTGTTAAGGGAGTTATTTATTTCCTTCTTAAAATCTTCTATCATCCTCTTGATATGTGATTTTAAGTCTGAGTCTTCCTTTTCTGGTGTGTTGGGGTATCCAGGGATGGCTGTGGTAGGAGAGCTGGGTTCTGATGAAGCCAAGTAGTCTTGGTTTCTGTTCCTTGTGTTCTTGCCCTTGTCTTTTGCCATTTGGTTATCTCTGGTGTTAGCTGGTCTTTCTCTCTATGACTGTGGCTTGTCTTTCCTTCAAGCCCAGGCATCAATATTCCATGGAAACCAGTTCTCTCTCCTGGCTGTTCCTCTGTCCCTGGGTCTGGAGTCCTCTTTCTGCTGGCTTTTCTACACAAGTGGGCGGCTGGCTGTCTCCCTGCACTGTTTGGCTATGGAGGCCTGGTGGCCCAGGCAGAGGTCTCCCCTCTGACAGACTTTTGTGTGAAGCAGGAAATAAAAAGGACTGTGTATCTTGTCTTAACAAAGCTTGGTAATTGACTTCCCTGTATCTTACTTGTCCAATTTGGAAAGTATACTATCAGCAGGTGAAGCCTGGGCAATTATTTGCTCAGTGGATAGCTTGTCTGTCACATATGGAGATGCTTTTGATGCTCATCATCATCCTTAAAGTAAAATGGAAGTGCTGCCAGGACCAGACCTGGCTCTGTCAAAAAAGGCCTTTTATAATAAAAATATCTTTAAATGTTAAATGCCATATTCTGTTGCTCTTTGAAGGGTTTTTTTTTTTTTTTTTTTTCTGTTTGGTTTTTCGAGACAGGGTTTCTCTGTGTAGGCCTGGTTGTCCTGGAACTCACTGGTAGACCTGGCTGGCCTCAAACTCAGAAATCTGCCTACCTCTGCCTCCCAAGTGCTGGGATTAAAGTACACCACCACTGCCTGACTCTCTTTGAAGTTTTTGAAGAACCTGTGTCTATATGTTCTATATCTCTATATCTCTATCTCTATATCTCTATATCTCTTTATATCTATACATCTATATATCTATTTCTATACCTATATCTGTATCTATGTCTATATTTATACCTATATCTATATCTATATAGCTATATATCTATATATCTTGTATCTATATATCTATATATCTATATATCATCTATATATCTACATACGTATACAATCTATCTATATCTATCTATCTATCTAGTATATCTTATTAGGCAATATAATAAAACTAATATTTAATACAACCATAATGTTAACAAATTAAGTATTAAGTACACTTCCTAATTACACTAAAATGCTTGCAATAGCAGCTTTCAAAAGAACTAGAACTTAATGTAACCTCATATTTGTTGTTGGAGAGAAACATGATTAATACAATGATTTTGAGAATGCTCAGCATTTACTTAAGAATCTGCTTTCAATATTTTAAAAATTTATCTGGTAAAGAATATTATATCACAGAATGTTTTTATTGTTAATGTTTTGAGAAACCACTATACTGCTTTTCTGATAAAATCTTATATTTTTATTTTTAAAATAACTCTAGATTAGCTTACATATATATAAAAACATAGAGAGCTCTTATATGCCATTTTTTTTATCTCTTCCAGTTGAAACAAATTGAAAATATATACAAGAGTATTAAGAAAAATAACATACTCTTATTGAATTTTCTGCATTTTTATCTCTATGTATATGGGTGTATATGAAGCACACTCATAGTTATAACAACTTTTAATTGAGTCATACACTAACATTTAACACAAATTAGAATTCTTTCCTCACATTCCACTGATTTGCTCATTTACTTATATGTACAACTTTTCCAGATCTCCTGGGGTTCCCATACCACTACTCTGTTATCAAACTGTTAAGAACCCAGTTATTGTGGGTAAGGGTACTGCTAAGGTGATGGTTCTAGGTTCTAGGCAAAAGGCAAATTGAGAATGCCACTAAGACCAAAAGAGTAAGGAGCACTCACACATGGCTCTATTTCAGCCCCTACCTCCTGCTGCCCACCAGATTTGAGTTCTTGCCTTGGCTTCCTTCAGTGGACAGTGATTCAGTTCATATAAAGCAAATATATCCTTCCTACCCATATTAATTTTGGTCTGGGTGTTTCATCAAAGCAATAGGAATCCTAACTGAGATATGGGGCTTCATATTAAAGTAAGCTTAGTACTGACCTATACCATGTTGTACTACCACAGATTAAATAAAGAACGATAACTAACCAAAGTCCCAGAACATTTACCAGAAACAGAAGCTCTCTGCATCAGCTTTAGGTACTTCATTATGCCATTTTGGTTTCTGAAAAACTAAATATAATTTTTGTGAATGAACAAATTATTGAAGGCTACAGATAAACATCTGAGCTTCAACACACGGTGTTGATGTAAGGCTTTTCTGAACTAATGACCAGCACTGATGACTTAACTTCAAAGCTGTGCCTATAGAAAATTCTAGTATATCTTACTTGTAAAGGCGCAATATAACTTCAAGAGCTTCAAATATTGAGAAAATTGCCAAAGTTTAAGCAGAAGTGTGAAAGTTGCATGATTTACAGAGTACTTGTCTCAGTTTTTAAATCGAAACATTTAAAATTTTCAGTCATAATATCAAATAGTTGTCATTTGTCATTTTTATAGATAGTATTTGAACAGTATCATAATTGATTCTATAAATAGGAAGACTTGGTTAATACAAAGAGAATTTAGACTAGTAATAAATTCACTTTGCAATATGTTTCATTTTTCCTTTTGATGTAATAGGGACAAAAAATGAAAATGCATTTTTAGAGGCTGACAAGATAGTCAGTTGGTAAAAGCACTTGCTATTGGCCTGATGTCTGTGGATGTATAGAATTCACATGGTAGAAAAGAATGCATGTGTCTACTCCATTATCCTCTTACCTCCAAACATACATATGTGACACACACACAAATACATATGTGACACACACACACAAATAAATACTCTTTTCCCTCTCTCTCTTTGTCCTACTTTCTCTTTCTCTCTCTCTCCATCCTTCCCTCTCTCTGTCTCTCTCCTTTCCTCTCCATCTCTTTCTCTTCTCTCTGTCACTCTGTCTCTCTGTCTCTCTGTTTCTCTCTCTGTCTCTGTCTTGTTCTCTTTCTCTTTCACTTACATACATACACACAAAAATAAATAAATGTTAATAAAATAAAGGGTATAATTTTAGAGTTTTTACAATAAATAGCATAATTCACCCTATTTTCAAAAAATTAAGTAAAACTTTTTTGGTATAGATTCAGTAATCCATGGAAAAGTTCATATAAAAGAAGTTTACCATTAATTAATTATTGTTCTAGAAAGAATCAAACTAAAATAAACTTGCGACCATAGTCTTTAAAAGTATTCAGCATTCCATAGAAAATGCTCGTATTTTTTCAGATTATGTGCAACATAATTTATTCAATACTCAATCTTGTCTGCAAAACTACTAAGAGGTATTACAGAGTTCCTTTTAAATATTTAAAAATCAAAGTACTTGTGTAAAGTAATACCTAAATATAGAAAAATCCTAACTTAGGTTAACAACATTCCAGGAATGCATTATTATAGGAATAGTTTCTTAGAAAATGGTGTTTTAATAATCTAGCTTAGTCACCTTCCACTGACAGAGAAAAATAGGACAAATGATTTGTTTGTTTTTCTGTAGCTTTTTTCAAACTGAAAATTTATACAAGGATTTATGATAATGGTTTCATTTTACAAATCTCTCTAATCTTCTCACCTCCCATAGCCTCCTTCCTACCTACTCATCCGATTCAAGTCCTTCTCTCTCTCTTTAGAAAATAAGCAAACTGGGGAGGGGAGAAAAGCATGAGAGGTAAGCATACATATACACAAAAATAAATAAAAACAACAACAAAAATATTTGCAACCATAATATCTACATGAAAAGATAAGTACGATAATAATATCCAATCATTGAAACATAAGTAAAAATAAATCTATTAAAATGTCACTGAGGTTTGTTTTATGTTGTCATCTAATACTGAGCATGCAGCCTGCCCTTAAGTGTGGTTTATATACCCAGTGAGACTACTATACTCCTTCTATTTTTTATGTTATTATTATGTTTGTGTGCTATCTTCTTTTGAGTTTGCAGAAAGATTACTTTCTTGCTTTTTCTAGACTGTCATTTCCCTCTTTGTGTTCGTGTTTTCCATCTATTATTCTTTGTAGGGCTGGGTTTATAGAAACATGCTGTACAAATTTGGATTTGTCATAGAACATTTTGTTTTCACCATCTATGATTATTGAGAGTTTTGCTGGATGTAGCAACCTGGGCTGGCAGTTGTGTTCTTTTAGAGTCTGTATGAGATCTGCCCAGGATCTTCTAGCTTCCATAGTCTCTGGGTGAGATGTCTGGTGTAATTCTGATTGGTCTGCCTTTATATGTTTCTTGACTTTTTTCCCTTACAGCTTTTAATATATTTTCTTTATTTTGTGTATTTGGTGTTTTGACTTATTGTGACAGGAGGAATTTATTTTCTGGTCCAATCTATTTGGAGTTCTGTAGGCTTCTTATGTATTTATGTCCATCTCTTTCTTTAGGTTAGGGTAGTTTACTTCTATAATTTTGTTGAAGATATTTACTGGTCCTTTAAGTTGGGAATCTTCACTCTCTTCTATACCTATTATCCTCACCTTCTGTCTTCTCATTGTATCCTGGATATCCTGGATGTTTTAGGTTAGGAGCTTTTTGCATTTTCTTTTTCTTTGATTGTTGCATCAGTGTTTTCTCTGGTATCTTCTGCAAATGAGATTCTCTCTTCCATCTCTTGTATTCTGTTTGTGATGCTTGCATCTATGACTCCCAATTTCTTTCCTAGGTTTTCTAACACCAGGGTTGTCTCTCTTTGTGGTTTCTGTATTGTTTTTATTTCTATATTTATTTCCTGGATGGTTTTTTCATTTCCTTCATCTGTTTGATTGTGTTTTCTTGCAATTCTTTAAGGGGTTTTTGTGTTTCTTCTTTAAGGGATTCTAGTTGTTTACATTTGTTCTCTTGTATTTATTTAAGGTAGTTATTTATTTCCTTCTTAAAATCTTCTATCATCATTATGAAATGTGATTTTAAGTCTGAGTCTTGTTTTTCTTGTGTGTTGGGGTATCTAGGGCTTGCTGTGTTGGAAGAGCTGGGTTCTGATTATGCCAAGTAGCCTTTGTTTCTGTTCCTTATGCTTTTGCCCTTGCCTTTTACCATCTGGTTATCTCTGGTGTTAGTTGGTCTTACTCTTTCTGACTGTGACTTGTCTTTCCTGCAAGCCTATTTGTCAGTACTCCTTGAAGACCAGTTCTCTCTGAGAAGAATTTGCGTTTGGAGAACTGTGGTACAAGGTCAGCTCTGGGGTGCAGACAGAAACCAGAATGATCTAGTGCCAGCTGTCCCTTGTTTCTTGTGTCTTGATGGCTTTGCAAGAATCCTTCTTGGTCCAGTGAATTTGAAAAGAAGTGATGGTCTTGCCTGTGCTTGAAGGTGAGTCAGCACTCCTGGTATACCAGCTCTCTCCTGGCACTATTTGAGGATGGAGCCCTGTGTCACAGTGTCTGCTCCCTGGCCACCGAAAGAAACCATAAGCCCACTCCTCAATCCCTGTTTCTTGGGTATTCCAGGTGGGTCCCTCTGAGCAGACAGGCTTGCCCACACTTTTGGGAGGTTTTCTTTCTCCCAGTGCTATTTGGCTATGGTGCCCTGGTGGCCCAGGCAGAGGCCTCCCGCTACATATGAAAACTGGAAGGCTCCTTCCTCCTGCTTGTTCCTCAGTCCCTGTGTCCTAAGGATTCTGGATGAGCCCCGCTGAGCAGTGTTCGTCTTCTTACATTCTCTCACAGGCTTTTCCACACTCGTGGGAGGCTAGGTTTCTCCCAGGGCTATTTGGCTATGGATCCCTGGTGACAGGCAGAGGTCTCTAGTCAGTATGATCTTATTTGGTCTACTTCACCTATGAACTCCTTATGTCTCTACCATGGTGTGGTAGTTTGTATAAAAATGCTCCAATTTCTACCTATTATAAATAGAACAACAATGGATGTAGTTGAACAAGTGTGTTAGTGGTAGGATGAACCCTCCTTTGGGTGTACACCCAATGTAGAGGAATTTTAATCTAGCAACATTGTTGATCTGATCACATCCAAAGATTTTCTGTGTTTATGGGATCTGGCTGGAATGCCAACATGCCCTTAGTATACACCCTTAATCCCTCTGGCTGTACACACTTTCAATTACAAATATGGAGTTTAATTGAGGGTCATATAAGGTGACAGTGAATCAGAGAAAGATTTGCCTGAATGAGTAATAGATAGGTGCCCAACTCTCAGGAGAAAATCAATTTAAAAGTATCACAGGGAGAGTAAAGATAGTACAATCAGCTTGATCACTCTGTTGGGAGTCAGAGCAGTGAGTGCCATACAATGAAGTTGAGATCATTGTTGTGTTCATGCAGTTCAGTACATGTCATCAGAGACAATTAAAGCCAGGGAAAAAGACAGAGCCAGAAGATTAAAACAAATTGCCAGAGTTAGTTTGAGGCTAGGAAGAACAATTTATTACAAAGCTGAGAGAAGCCATGTTGAATCAGTCAGCTTGGAAAAGAGTTTAAGGTAAAACAGCTGAGTTGAGCCAGCAAGCCAGAGTTCATAAGCAACTAGAAAGGTTATATTTATTCAGAAGTAAGTCTTCAAGATGACAGATGATGTTTACAACTAACAAATCAATGTTACCTTAATCCTAAGAATGGTAAAGCTTGTTCTTGAGGTATATTGATTCCAAACTTTCATAAGAACCAATGAAATTTTGGTTTCTGTAGTATCTGCACTAGTTTGTGCAGGTGTGTTTACAGATAGGAACCTAGCGTGGATGACATTGGAGAGGCCCAAGAAGCAACTGAAAGAGTCAGAAAAAGATAATTACACCCAACTAGTGGGCAGAAGCCTGGGACCTTTGGGGTTTAATTAGAGAAAAGCTGGAAGATGCTGAGGAGAAGAGTGACCTCATAGAAAGACCAGCAGTCTCAACTAACCTGGACCACCAAGATCTCGCAGACTCTTAGTAACCAACCAGGCAGCATACACCAGCTGATATGGGGCCTGTAAAAATATACAGCAGAGGACTTCCTGGTCTGTCTTCAGTGAGAGAAGATGCACCTAAACCTTGACAGACTTGAGAACCCAGGGAGTGTGGAAGTCTGGTGGGTTACAGGTGCATAGTGGGGACATCCTTTTGGAGATGGGGGAGGAGGAATGGGATGAGAATGAGTCAGAGGGTGGACTGGGAGGGAGATAATGACTGGACTGTAAAATGAACATTAAAGAATAGTAATAAAAAAAGAAAAAATATTAACAACTAAACTCTCATTTATACCTGATGAGAGGGAGAAAAGTTTTTCCAATGGAGTGACTGTAGGTGTACTGTGTATTTGTATATATGGGTTATAACCACTCTAGGCCAGGCCTCACATTCAATATATACTATATATTGTTGTTTTATAATATACATTATATTATAATATTCCTATACTTGTTTAAATAGTGACATGAAATATTCAATAGAATAAATGATTAATGTAATATCTTCCTAGGTAGGAGGTATATTGCAAGTAAAATTCCATATCAAAACAAGACCTTAGATTAGAGAATATAAAGAAGAAACTATTGTGAACCCAAGTAAAGGTTTAGGGAACCTATTTGAAACACGCTTGAGTATATTTTCATGTACCTTTACAGATTTGATGTAAAATGTAAATGATTCTTCACTGGCAACTTAATTGGTTTAGGAAAGGCTTAGGAGTGCTAAGGGAGGTTAAAGAATTCAAGAATGAGGAGCTGAGTACAAGCACCCAAAAAAATTAAGCACTATGGGATACACACTTTCAATCACATTTGTAGCAATGTAGAGACATCAAGAATCCTCCTGCTTGCTGACTGTCATTGTAGTAATGGCAGTGAAAATCATATTAAATGAGAAATCATATCTCAAAATAATAAGGAAACAGAGCAGTAAAGGAGATATCAATTTTGTCTTCAGGACTTTACATGCAGATGCAAATACATGCAAACATATGTCTCTCAAGACTTACACACACACACACACACACACACACACACATCAAAGGAAGGTAGAGAAGGAGGAAGGAAAGGAGTGGGAAGGAAAAAAGCAAAGGAGGAGGAGGAGGAGGAGGAAGAGAGAGTTGAAATGAAGTTATGACATAAGAAACAGTGTCTCTCCTCAAAAGAATTGACTATCCAACTAAACTACATTACTAAGCATAAGAAACCTTCAGAATGAATTGTCATTTACCCCAAGAAATTGTTACAACTAATATAGGTTTTGCTATTATCCTTAGTCACTATACAGAAGTTCAAGGTAAGTTCCTATAAATTAGAACATTCTGTATATTCTGAACAAAGTATTTGCAGTAACTAACCTGCAAATGATCTGAATGTTTTCTTACCAAGGACTAACTTTCAGGGCACTTGAATGTACTAAGCAAGTGACCAAAAGAAGTAGTAGTCCTACCCAGCTGTCATAACTAGAAAATATAACAAGAATAAGCCCAAGATGTCTCCAAAAGTGCAATAATGTCACTCAACTTTCTAATTGGGTATAATTCCTGCTTAATTGAAGGAAATTGAAACCTGGTTCTGAAAGCCAACTACCCATGACTTGGTGAGGCCGTGAGCCTGAAAAGAGAAGTAACTACTGCCACTTTCATAAATAGGAATAATATCTGACAGCATTCTAAATAGTTATATCCACAGATGAGGGAAGTTCTTCTCCATCATTAAAGCATTAAAGAAGTATTTTTGCAGTAGATAGAGACCAAATTAAAAAAAAATAAAGCAGAACTTATCCAAATTCAGAAAAAAAAGTGATTGATTATGAGGTGCTCAACACCAATTAATGAATCTAAACAGTTCTACTACAGTGATATTCAGGCAACATGTGAATAATTGATGGAAAGATTGTAATAAGCAGGGGTCCAGGAAATGTATTTGGAGGTAATTGCAGTTTGCTGTTGTTGTTTTGTTCATAGAATAGGGAAGCTATGCTATGGAAACTTAACAACGGAGGGGCCTGAACAGGAACTGGACAAGGACAACTGTAGTTGGCCTACCTATGTGAATAAGGATATCTCACAAAGCCCTTCCTCCAGATGAAGAACTGTAGAGAGTAATTAGCTGCTGAGGCAGGGGAATATAATTATACCTGCGAATGAGTGTTCGAAGTGGATAGAAAGTACCAGTCCTGATTGGTCAGCGTTAAAAGCTCCGTGGGTGTATGTGTGAGTGTGTGAGTGCACGCACGTGTATATGTGTGTATAGGTATAAATGAAGGTATGTCTGATTGGAGCATTGCTTATAGTACTATATTTTTTGCTTTTCTTTTTTAAAGAAATCATTTTAGGCTATATGAATAAGGGACATTTTTCTCTCTTCTGAAACTATGTCAGATAGACTTTCTGGGTTCACAAATATAAATTGACAGTCATTGTATTTTAAACTTGTAGTGTGCTGTTGAAAGCTTTCTTGGATTTTAGAGTTTCCATTTAGAAATAAAGGTGTTATTCTGATAAATTTCCTTTATATATTATTTTGTAATACCATTTTCAATATTATGTTGCTCTGTATTTTTAGCATTCTGATGTGGTATACCCTGGGCTATTTCCCATTTTTGTTGGTATCCAAGTCCTCTGAGTTCCTAGCTATGCTTTCTTTTTTCTGTTTTTTTTTTTTTTTTTCTGGTTTTATCTAAATCTTCCACTTTAATTTTGAGTTTTAAGTCCTGGTATTTTATCTTCTGCTTGATTCATTCTATTTATAAGAATTTTCTATGAAATTTTGTAATTGAAGTTTTGATGTTTTGTTCCATTTTTCTGTTTTCCCTATCCCATATTCATTCTGGCTTGTGATATATTCCATATCCTTTCAGTTTGTATTTTACAGAATAATCTAAATATTATTGGTGTTCTCTCTTCTTTGGACGGCTGCCCGAATGCTGTGCTGAATTCATCTAGCCTTGAGGTTTTTGGTTTGTTTCTGTTTGTTTTCTTGTTTTTTTTTGTTTTGTTTTTTTTTTTTGTGAGACAGTTAATAACTGCTTCTCTTTCACTGGGGGGTTGTAATCTGTTTGCATCACTATTTTTTTTTATTTAAGGCTGATTTGTATGTCAATATCTTTTTTTGATTTTTTAATGTTTTCTAGTTTGCTGAAGTTTGAATTTTATTTCCATTTATATTTATTTATTCATGTTTTTCATTATTAACTAACATAGAGGTTATTTCTTTTTTTAAAAAAAATCCTTTAACCAAGATATAATCCACAGACAGAGGGAGGTTAAGGTTAAAGGAAGAGATCATGGGCGGTGCATATGGATCACTGAGGGAGGGGGAAATTGAACAGATTTTATAGGTAGACTATGGCCCGAGGAGTTTCAGAAATGGAGAATCAGGTAGAGAGAGTGGGAAGATTAGGTTGAAGAAGGTAACTCAGGGAGATAAAGCTAAAATGAAAGCTCATCTGAAGGGTGGAGTATGAAAACCAAATACAATAGAAGCTTTCTAAAATATATACATATAGAAAATGAATTCACCAAATAATGGGAGATAGGGTTCCAGTTTTCCATCTCTTGGCACCAAATGATGCTTCTAATACTAGTGCTGGGTTACATCTAATTGAACTCTTGGCCAATAAAGTTCCATGGAAATTCCCAAACAACCCAGGCTTCTGTTAAAATTATAAGTTGTTCTTCACAAGCTGAAAGAAATACCTCCTGCTGAGGACAAAATACACACAATTCACTGAACATCGAAAGGTGGAACTGGTGAACTGGTGCTTATAGAGAGGCTTCACCTATATATTCTGGTGTCTTTGTAATAGGAATGTACTCTATATGCTTTCAAAAGAGAAACATAAACACTAACAAGGTAAAAAAAAAACAAAACATAATAGTGTACTGCCTGCAAATTATTCTAGGGCTTTGGTGGAATAAAAGTTTTGGAAGTAGCCATAAAATGACTGATGTGACTTAAGTTTCACTTCATGAGATGGAACCTATATTCATTACTTCGTGGGTGACCAAGAACCAGAGAATAGATACCTCAGAGACATATGACAAAACCAAATATTACTCATCTTAAAAAATAACACAAATACACAAACAAGAGTAGTGATAAAAAGACTCCTAATGCTAATGATATTCTGCTATACTCAGAGGTCACTACCGTATTCAGTCACCATCAAAGAAATTTTTCCTGCAGCAGCTTGGAACAAATGCAGAAATAAACAACCTGATATTACTCAGAAGAAGGAGAGGGAGAGGGATAGGGAGAGGGAGAGAGAGAGGAAGAGGGAGAGAGATTGATTTGGAACACAAAGGCATTGAAACACACACCTATAAATGGGAGGTCTCTGTCCAAATCCTAGCATCAGAACTCAGGAAAACCTTCAGAAGAGGAGACAGAAAGAGTGTAAGAGCCAAAGGTGATGGAAAAACACCAAGAGATTAATGCTTTTTAAATCGACTAGTTGAAGCTCATAAGCACATAGGGTGACTTAGCACACTTAGGCCCTGCTTGTGTCTGCATCAGGTTGTCAATGAAGATATTGCTGTCAGTTTGGTACTATTTGGGGATTCTCAGGTGTCACAATGAGTGGGTCTCTTATTTCTGTGCCTTTTCTTGGTCTCTTTTCTTTCTGTTGGTTTCCCTTGGCCAACACTAATGTGATGGTTTTGTCCTATCTTATTATAGTTTATTTTGTTACCTCTTAAAAGTCAGTTATTTTCTAATGAGAGACAGATAGTGTTGTTTGTTTCTTTCTATTTCAATGCTTTAGGCCCTATGTTTGATTATATCTTGCCTTCTACTCTTTTTGAACCTTTTTGAACATTGTTTCTTATTGTTTTACAGCATCGTGATATGTCACTAAGTTATTAACATATTTCCTTTTCTTTGTGATATGTCACTAAGTTACTAACATAAGATATTTCCTTTTTTTTTTTTTAAATGTAGGCACTTAATATTATGAACTTGGCTCTTAAATATGCCTTCATTCAGTCAAATAGATTTGATGTTTTATTTTCATTTTCATTCAATATTTAAAAAATTTACTTTCTATCTCGATGCATTTTTTATTCAGCTGTGAGTTTTTCATTTTGTGTGATATTTTATATTTTCCACTGTTTTTATTTTTGATGACATCCATCTTTAGTCTGTGGTCATCAGATAGGTAACAAAGTGTTGTTTTTATTTTGTTACATTTATTGAAACTTTTCTGTGTCTAAATATGCATTAAATTTTGGAGAATGTATATTCTTCTTTGTTTGAATGAAATTTTCTACAGATGTCTTCTCAATCTAATTGATTTATGAAGTTATTTAACCCCAGAAATTCTCTATGTAATAACTTTGGTATGACCTGTCTATTACTGAAAGTGTTGTATTTAAGTCACATTGTTACCGTGTGAAAGTGTCCATATGTGATGTTAGATGTAGCAGTGTTTCTTTAATGAGCATGAGTGTCCTTATGTTTGGTTCATAAACACTTAGAAATGTATAAAATTCTTGATGAATTTTTAATGTATATGTAGCATCCTTCTTTAGAATCTTCTGATTAGCTTAGTTTGAAATCTATGCTTTTAGATATTAAAATGATTACTCGTCCTTGCTTGTTTCTAGCACCCCTTTGTTTAGAAAATATTTTTGCATTCTTTTATGCTAAAATGATGTCTATCTTTGATGATGAGGTCTATTTTTCCAACACAACAGAAAGATGTTTCTTTTTTTCTTTTTTTTTTTCTTTTTGGTTATATTATTTATTTACATTTCAAATGTTATTGCCCTTCCCGGTTTCCCCTCCACAAATTCCCTACCCTACACCCCTTCCCACTGCATCTATGAGGATGTTCCCCCACTGACCCACTCCCACCTCACTGCTCTAGCATTCCCCTACCTTGGGGCATAGAGCCTCTACAGGACCTAGGGCTTCCCCACCCATTAATGTCTGATAAGGCAATCTTCTGCTACATATGCAATGGGTGCCATCCATCCCTCCATGTTGGTGGTTTAGTCCCTAGGAGCTCTAGAGGTCTCTGTTTAGTTGATTTTGTTGTTCTTCCTGTGGGGTTACAAAACCCTTCAGATCCTTCAGTCCCTCTCCTAACTTCTCCATTGGGGACCCAGTGCTCAATAAGATGGTTGGCTGAGAGCATCCAAATTTATTTTGGTCAGATTCTGGCAGAGCCTCTCAAAGGATAGCTATACCAGGCATCTGTCAGCGAGCAAGTCTTGACATCAGCAATAGTGATTGAGTTTGGTATACGGAAATGGGATGGATCCCTCGGTGGGGCTGTCTCTGTATGGCCTTTCCTTTAGTCTCTGCTCCACTCGTTGTCCCTGCTTTACCTGTAGAGAGGAGAAATTCTGGGCTAATATGTTTGAGATGGTTGGGTGGAACAATCATTCAACCTGGGACCGGCCTAACCACTGGATATGGTCTCTCTAAATTCTGTCTCTCCTTTGTTGAGTATTTTGGCTAATATCATGCCCATTTGGTCCTGGGAACATTTTGCTTCACTGGTATCTGGGACATTCTAGTGGCTACCCCCAGTTCCTCATCCCCACTTTTCGACTGCTCTGTTCAAATTCCTGACACTCTGTACTTCTCTACTATCTCCTCCCACACCTGATCCTCCCTAGAATATTTTGCTCTTCCTTCTAAGTAAAACTGAAGCTTTCATACTTTGATCTTTCTTCTTTTTGAGCTTCATATGGTCTGTGAGTTGTATAGTGAGTATTCTGAGCTATTTGGCTAATATCCTCTTATCAATGACTACATACCATGTGTCTTCTATGGTGACTTTGTTACCTCACTCAGGATGATATTTTCCAGTTCCATCCATTTGCCTCCAATTTCATGAAGTCATTGTTTTTAATAGCTGGGTAGTAGTATTCCATTGTATAAATGGACCACATTTTCTGTATCCATTCTCTGTTGAAGGACATCTGGATTGTTTCCAGCTTCTGGCTATTATAAATAAAGCTGCTATCAACATAGTGGAGCTTGTGTCCTTGTTATATTTCAGAACAACTTTTTGGTATATGCCCAGGATTGGTATAGCTGGGTCCTCAGGTACAGCTATTTCCAATTTTCTGATGAACTGCCAGACTGATTCCCAGAGTGGTTGTACCAGCTTGCAGTCCCATTAGCAGTGGAGGAGTGATCCTCTTTCTCCACATCCTCCCCAGCACTTGCTGTCAACTGAGTTTTTGATCTTAGTCATTCTGACTGGTGTAAGGTAGAATCTCAAGGTCTTTTTGATTTGCATTTCCCTGATGACTAAGGATATTGAACTTTCCTTTAGTTGCTTTTCCACCATTCAATATTCCTTAATTGAGAATGCTTTGTTTCCAGTTTTCTAACTTACTCCTTTACTCTGTGATTTTATTGGGGAATTTGAGACCCTTATTATTTAGAGTTATCAATGAGCAGTGTTTATTGATTCCTTTTGTTTTATTTTCATAGTTTATTTACATTTTAAATGTTTCAGATCTCCCCTTTGGAACCTCCCTATTCCCTCCACCTTCCCCCTGTCAATATGGGGATATTCTCCAATGCACCCTCCCACCCACCCACACACTCTCGTCTTCCCTCCTTGTCATTCTCCTATACTGGAGAATCTAACACCCTCAGGCCCAAGGGCCTCTCCTCCCCCTGATGGATAGCAAGACCCTCTTCTACCGCATTTGTGGCCAGCACCATAGGTCTCTCAATGTGTATTCTTTAGTTGGTGGATCAGTCTCCAGAAGTATCTGGGGGTCAGGCCAGTTGCTACTGTTGCTACCTCTCTGGGGCTGCACACTCCCTCAGCTCCTTCAGTCCTTTCTCCAAGCCCTCCATTTGGGACGTCACACTCAGAACTACTGTTGCTGCAAAGTGATTCTTGGGTATTTCAAACTTTTGGGCTAATAGCCTCTTAACAGTGAGTACATACCATGTTCATTCTTTTGTGACTGCGTTTCCTCGCTCAGGATGATATTTTCAAGATCCATCCATTTGTCTACGAATTTCATGAAGTTTTTAATAGTTGAGTAGTATTCCATTGTGTAAATGGACCACATTTTCTGTATCCATTCCTCTGTGGAGGGACATCAGGGTTGTTTCCAGCTTCTGGCTATTATAAATATGGCTGCTATGAACATAGTGGAACATGTGTCTTTATTACATGTTGGAGCATCTTTTGGTTATATGCCCAGGAGTGGAATAGCTGGGTACTCAGGTTGTATTATGTTCATTTTTCTGAGGGTCTGACAAACTGATTTCCAGAGAGGTTGTATCAGCTTGTATTCCCACCAGCAATGGAGGAGCGTTCCTCTTTCTCCACATCCTCACCAACATCTGCTATCACCTGAGTTTTTGATCTTAGCCATTCTGACTGGTGTGAGGTTAATCTCAGGGTTGTTTTGATTTGCATTTCCCTGATGACTAAGGATGCTGAACATGTCTTTAGGTGCTTCTCTGACATTTGAGGATTCCTGTTAATTTATTATGGTGTGGGTTTTTCTCCTCTCTTTTTATTTACTTATCTTAAATTATGATCCCTTGCTTCTTCTTAGGTGGGGTAAACCATTTCAGACTGAAGTGGTTTTTTGTTTGTTTGTTTGTTTGTTTGTTTTCCAGTACTGTCCTTTTGAACTAGATTAGTAGATATAAGCAACTTAAATTTTGTTTTATCATTGTATAGTTTACTATCTGGATTGTGATTGATAATATTTCTGGGTATAGTGACTTTAGGTAATTTCTGTTGTATCTCAAAATTTGTAAAACATCTATTTAAAACATTCTGGTTTTCAGAATCTGACTTGGCCTTTTTTCCTTGCTGCTTTTAATATTCTTTCTTTGTTCTCAACATTTAGTACTTAGATTTTAATGTGCTGTGTAAAACTTTTTTTTTCTCTTCCTTGTATGGTGTGCTGAATATGTCATAGGTACCTCATTATTTAGGCTGAAAATTTTTTCTCCTATGCTTTTGTTTAAAATATTTTCTATACCTTTGAACTTGTTTCTTTCTCTGCTCTATCACTCTTATTTTTAGATTTTGTCTTTATATAGTGTGTCAGATTTTGTGAATGCATTTTGCTCGCTTTTTTTTTAGATTTAACATTTTCTTTATTTAACATGTTCATTTCTTTCTACCTTGTCTTCAATATCTGAAGCTCTCTTTTCAATGTTTTGTTATCTCTTGATTAGAATTACTTCTGATGATTTTGTTTGATTTTTATGTTTTAAGTTTTTAAGCCAGTTTTATATAAGTTTTGTACTCTTTAATTTACTTTATTGTTAAAATTCTACTTCTATATCTTTAATTGTTGTGATTTCATTACTAAGAACAATGTTAAGGGATTTATTTATATCTTATTTATGGTCCTTATACACATTTGTACTTGATATTTTGAAGTCCTTTTCTTGAGCTTCACCTATATTGCTTCTCTCAGGGGCTCCTGCAGTTGGATTATTGACTGAATCACTGAAACCATATTGCCATTGCTCTTCAAGTTTGGATATTTTCCACTAGGTTTTGTGTATCTGGATTTGTAATATTCACAGTATTCCTTCACTTCACTTGCTGGATTTTAGGGAGGGTATTTTCTTCTTTGGGTGTTATTATAATCTTTGGATCCCATGTAACTGGTAGTATGAAGTCCCTAGTTTAGAGTGCTTCTGCACATCAGTTGATGTCAAAATGAAATGAAAATAGGCTAGTAAAAATACTACGTGGGATTTCAGGAAAAAGCTAGGGTAACCAGGTCCACACAAAGAAGTAAAATGTTTGGGAAATTGGATGAAGTTGGAGGAGGGACTAATGCAAGTAGGCTTCTACAGGACTCAGTGATTTCAGAGAGATCATAATGGAGCTCAAGAAGACAAGTGAAAATCTCCTTCTTGAATCACAGAAGAGTATGGCCACTAGAAATGTCTGGTTGGAACTGTTTTAACACATAGGCAGTTGAAACATGTTAATGGAGATTGACTTGAAGGGAACACTGAGAGGGCTTGGGGTAAAGAACTAACATAAGTTCACAGCAAGAGTCAGATTTCTTTGTCTCTGCTCCACTGTTCTTTGTTCCTGTCTTTCCTATGGACAGGAACAATTTTGGTTTAAAATTTTTGAGATGAGTGAGTGGCCCCATCCATCACCTAGGTACCGTGCCTATCTACTAGAGGTACCTGGGACAGCTATTCCCTGAGAGGTTCTACCAGCACCTGACTAATACAGATGCAGACATTCACAGCCAACCATCAGACTTAGCTCAGATACCCCAATGGAAAAGCTAGGGGAAAGACAGAAGGATCTGTAACCCCATAGAAAGAACAATATAAACCAACCAGACCACCCAGAGCTCTCAGTTACTAAACTCCCAACCAAAGAGTATGCATGGAAGGCTCCAGGACTCCAGATAACTATGTAGCTGAGTAATGCCTTATCTTACATCAATGGGAGGTGAAGTCCTTGGTCCTGTGGAGACTTGACACCCCAGCATAGGGGAATGCTAAAGTGATGAGGCAGGAGTGGGTGAGTGGATGGAGGAGCACCCTCATAGAGGCAAAGGGGAAAGGGAAAGGGGGATGGGTTAGAGGGTTGTGGAGGGGAACCTGGGAAAGGGGATATCATTTGAAATGTAAACAAATAACATGATTAATAATAAAAAAGAGGCAGAGTTCACTAAAAAGGGAGGTAGAATAGGAAGAATATCAGTTACAAATTGATATCTGAGTCCCGTATTGTTCCTCAGCTACAATTAAAGATGTAAGAATAAATGCAATTATCTGAATGGCTGTGATCCCAACCTGGCTTAAAGAAGTACTGAATACCATTAAGATATAGAAATTAAATGGTAATGTAGGCCCCCTAGAAAATATCTGTGACATAGCGGGTCAATGAAAAACAGAAAAGAAAAAATGTGGTGACTCCAGGGGATGCATATCCATGGAAGAGGCAGATCTGAAATCTTTGTGGCTTCTGATCCTTACTGTACAGAGATTTCACCTGGAATGCATTTCCTCCTGAAATTATAAGTCAGTTTAAGTTCCTGACACATCATTAAACCCTCAAATGGAGTAAGACTTGCCTTTCTAATAGCCATCTTATATTCTACTTAGAGATGGGATGAAATTTTTTATATATGCCAAGTCTTAACATGCAAAGTGTTTGAAGGGCATAAGAAGTTGGAAGTTTCAAATTTAAATAATAAGCTTAACATTCCTGAGTTCTCATGAATTCCAACAAAATAAACATTTCAGAATTTCCTGACAATATATTTCCAACTATGTATATATTTTATTCTAAGCCTGAAATATTCTACTGGATCTTGTGTTTGAAGAATTATTTATGAGTACATGGCCAAGGCAATCAGGCAAGGCCACCAGGTGAGGTGATTTGGAACAAACTGTAGAATCTATGGGACATGGGACCTAGCAGACACAAGAAAGCCACTAAAGGAGGTCCTTTAGAGGTCATATACAATTCATGTTCCAGCCTTTACTTTGCTTCTAGTAGTGGGCAGCCTCTACTAATGACTCTCTTAGAGTTGCTTTTCCTACAAAGATGGACTGTACATGCTCACACCATGTGTCAAAATACCTTTTTGTATCTGAAGTTGATTCTGTCAGATATTTTGTTAAAGTATCAAGAAAATTAACTATGACAATATATATGTGTGATTGAATATAAACCTATAATTGTATTAAGCATCTATGTTTTTGTTTCATTGAAAATACATTATGAAGACTTACCAGTGCTCTACTGGTTATTGCAAAGAACACAACAGGAAAATGAAGAAAGGAAAGAGAGAATGAAAGAGTGAGAGAGAGAGAGGTAAAGAAAGATAAAATAAAGGGATAAGAAGACTAATTTTAATTACCTTAAGTAGAGTACATTAGTAAAATGCTCTTGACTTTCTTACTGACACATTTACCTTCTAATAATAAGACAGTTTTGAAATGTGGTGCACCAGAAAACTAAACATGTGTTTGAAAAGGATTGCAAAGCACCTGGAGGAAATGGTAGTGAATCAAACCTTAATGCCTCTGCCTCATTCAGATTCTATGTAATCCAAATACAAGGGATGTGTAACAAAACAGACATTAAGTTACTTGGGAGAGTTTCTTAGAAAGGACAACCAATGATTCTGAATTAACTCTCTGTTTCATCACATGATTTTGAGTAAAAATGATAATGGCCATGAGCATCTGAACTATTACCAAAGTTCGTTGTCCTCCTAATTCCTATGCTTTTACTGATTGAATGAAGACATTTTCTTTGTTTTTAATTTTATCACATGCATTTATTTACATACTGTATGTGAATTCCTGGTCTGTGTGTGTGTGTGTGTGTGTGTGTGTGTGTGTGTGTGTGTGTATTTGTGCCATAGTACTTAGATGGAAATCAGAGAACAATTTGGGTAGATCAGGTAGATCTTCTGTATCGTTACATGTGCTCCAGAGGTTCATAGAAGGTTGCTAAGTTTAGTGTAAAGTGTCTATAACTGCTAAGCCACCGTATTGGCCCTCAAAGTAGACATTCATTAACTTCTTGATAAAATATTTTTCTGTACTTAGGTTCTTATTTCTAAGTCCACAATTTTGATTAGTTTAGTTGAAAAGTAAAGTTTATATGCTTCTTTAAGCATTTCAGATAATGATCTCAAAATTTAAGGATATTTTTTCTTCTTTCTGAGTCATAACATGATTGCCTTAATAAACATTTCAGTATCCAGTCACATCACATGGTAAAGAACAAACCAAATATTTCATTAGAGTCTCCACACAGGACAAGTATTTCTAACTATAAATGATACAACCTGAAAGCAATTCAAAATGGTGGGAGTTTGCCTAGTTAAAATATTAGAAGTGCAAAAGAGATAACTTAAAGACAAATTAATGTTTAAGTTAAAAAATATTCTCATGAAAAGATCATTTAAAGATTCTTATAATCATTATACCCAAAAATAATTATAAAGGTACACAAATTAATGGTCATCTGATATCAAGGTAGTTTACTCTCATTGAAAATATTAAAGGTGTAGAATGATCAGTACATGCTGAATTGTGAACCTTCTCTACATAATTTTTCTCACCTATTTACCTCATTCTGCTATTCTTTATGGTATATCCTTCCAAAGGCCATTTTTCTGTGCAGTATAGTATTGAATTAATAGTATTCAAAGTTCTCAACCAACAATATAAATTATACACACACACACACACACACACACACATATATAATAAAAATCACTATTCTATTGTCTATTTGTACAATTTTAGATTTTACCCTACTTCTACTACATACACAATATTAGAGATACTGTAAAATATCTAAGTTCAAGAAATTCTGTTTCCTATAAGCATAGTGGAATTATTTTCTTAAATATGAAAGTCATGTGTCATACAACCCAGATTTGTGCTGGTCAACTCCCCAGTGAATATAAGGCCAAGTCAAGTCAAACTCTGCTACTGAGAGTAAACCTCATCTCCTATTCTATGATCCAGCAACACTGTACACACAAATGATTGGTTGCACTTATCCCATCAACAAGGCATGGGCACATATTTTGTTCACTTAAAGATTTGGCTGCCATATCATTGATTTCTATCTAAATATTATTACAGAGAGCCTGGTCCCTACCTTGTTTGTGTGTCTTTGTTTTCTATACTTGTCCAACAGAATTTCAACTCTGGGCCCATTACTAAAATGGAAAGAGTGACTTTTGCTGTTGACTTGGTCAAACAATAGACAAAGGATTCAGTGAGCATTATATTTGCTCTAACCGGTCTCTCCTTCTCTCTTTTGCTTGATCAAGTAGGAGCCAAAGGGGACACAAAAATGGTCAGCTCCTTCATTTTGAAAATACTAAAGATGTGCTGTTTCCATTTCAAACAGTCATATTGAATGTAAGCAAGTTTAATTCTTATATTCTTTCAGGCTAACCAAATGATCTACGAAAAGACATTTGAACACTTCTAAAGAACCACATGTAAAATAATTTCAAACCATTGATCTCAAAATTAAATTGGAAAATAACATTTCTTTTGCATTTTGTAAGAAGTAAGAAACTCTGTAGCTTGATCCCATAAAAACTATTGTCCAGGGAGAATTAGACCTGTGCTCACACTTTTGTAGATTTAGAAATTTTCATGTTAACGTCTTATAGACAAATGTGTCCATTAACCAAGGTTTTGCTCTCTTAGAAAGATTAAAGATAAGTTGTATCTTGGGTATTCTGACCTTTTTCCTAATATCCACTTACCAGTGAGTGCATACCATGTGTGTTCTTTCGTGGCTGGGTTACTTTATTCAGGATGATATTTTCTAGTTCCATCCATTTGCCTGCAAATTTTATGTAGTCATTGTTTTTAATAGCTGAGTAGTACTCCATTGTATAAATGTAAATTTTCTGTATGCATTCTTCTGTTGAGGGACATCTAGGTACTTTCTAGCATCTAGCTATTATAAATAAGGCTGCTATGAACATAGTAGAGAAAGTATCATTGTTATATGCTGGAGCATATTTTGTGAATATGCCCAGGAGTGGTATAGCTGGGTCCTCAGGTAGTACTATGTCCAATTTTCTGAGGATACACTAGATTGATTTCCAGAGTGGATGTACAATCTTGCAATCCCACCAGCAATAAAAGAGTGTTTTCTTTCTCTCCATGTTTGCCAGCATCTGCTGTCATCTGAGATTTTTATCTTAGCCATTCTGACTGGTGTGAGGTGGAATATCAACATCATTTTGATTTGCATTTCCAGGATAACTAAGGATACTGGACATTTCTGAGTATGGAGATGTATCCCCTATGCAGCTACCAAACCCAGTCACTATTTCTGATTCTAAAATGTGCTTGCTGACATGAGCCTGATATAGCTATCTTCTGAGAGGCTCTGCTAGAGCCTTACCAATACAAATGTGGATGTTTGCAACCAACCTTTAGACTGAGTGTTGGGACCCCAATGGAGGAGTTAGGGGAAGGACTGATGGAGCTGAAGGGGTTTACAACCCCATAGGCAGAAAAACAATATCAACTAAACAGACCCTCAGAGCTCACAGGGGTCACCAACAACCAAAGAATACACATAGAGGGACCCATGGCTCCAGCTGCATATGTAGCAGAGGATGGCCATATCTGGCATCAATGGGAGGGGAAGCCCTTGGTCTCGTAAACTCTTGATGCCCACAGCATAGGGGAATATTAGGGCAGTGAGCCAGGAGTGGGTGGGTGGGGGAGGACTCTCACAGAATCAGGGGGAAGTGGGGTGGGATAGGGTTTTTTCAGAGAGGAAACAGGGAAGGAGGATAACATTTGAAGTGCAATTAAATAAAACAACCACTAAAAATGCCAGAGAATACCAAAACATATAACTGGAGATTATATATATATATATATATATATATATATATATATATATATATGAATAATTCAAAGTTCAAAGCAAAAATATAAAAATTTATAGAAATTTAAGTCAAAATAAAAAAGATTATGCTATAAATACTATATATTATAGAAAACTAAAGTAGAACATTCTCTGTGTAAGTACCTTAATATTTGCTAAACAGAACGTACTATTTATGCAAAATAAGCAAGAGCTGTATAGTCCACAAGTGGTAAAACATTGCTGAATATAAGATACTCCATCTGGACTTGGAGAAGGGACTGAAGGAGATGAGGGCGTTTGCATCCCCAGGAAGGCAGCAACAGTGGTAACTGGCCAGACCCCCCTGATACTCATGGAGACTAATCCACCAACCAAAGAATACACATGGAGGGACTCATGGTGCTGGTCACATATGTGGCAGAGGAGGGTCTTGTTAGCCATTAGGAAGAGGAGAGGCCCTTGGGCCTGAGAGTGTTAGACCTCCCAGTAGAGGAGAATGCCAAGGAGGGAAGATGAGAGTGGGTGGGTGGGTGGGTGGGCGAATACCCCCATAGTGGCAGGGCAAGGAGGAAGGAAATGGGAAGGTTCCAAAGGGGAGATCTGGAAAGGGGGAAACATTTGAAATGTAAATAAAGTATTAAAAAAAAAGATACTCCATCTGTATTTGTTGATTATTTTGTCAACTTATCTCTGTTAAATAAAAGAAATGTCAATTGAAGGCCTGTGGCCATGTCTGTGGAACATGTTCTTAACTGATTGATGATATTAGAATGTCTGAGTTATTGTTGGTGGTTCTATTCTTTGGCAAGGTCCTGAATGTATAAGAAAGCAAACTGAGTGAATCATGTGCAGCAGACCAATAAATGTCATTGCTCTCTGCTCCCCAATTCAGCTCCTGCTTGGGTACTTGTTAATGAAGAACAGTGATGGTGACATGTAAACCAGATTATAAACTCTCCAAGCAAGTTGTTTTGGAGCAGTGTTTTGTCACAGAAACTTAACGTGATCAGGCCACAAACCTTCTCAGAGGAAAAAAAAAAAAATATATATATATATATTAGGATGTTGAATGGGTCCTTCTTGATCTATGCTAGCTGGATACTAAAATGGAGTGGCATACTCACCTACTTGTAAACATTGACATATTTTTTTCATAGTTGTACCATTTACTTATTTTGTTGGTGCTCAATTGTTGTCGGGTTCTTCTAATTGGTTCATAACACTCTTGATGTCTCTGATTAAAATCACTGGATGTCTATCCTACTCTCACATTTTTTCACTAAGGAAAATTTTAAAAATTTTAACAAATTTTCTTTCTGTAATGTAGTAGTAGTGATAATGTTAATTTTACATTTTTGAGAAATTCCCTTATTATTCTTAGTAATCGTTACTGTTAATTTGACATTAATAAAAGTGAAACCCTAAAGCTGCCTCTCTCTCCCACTTTTGCCCTCATTCTATTCCTTTGGCCCTTTTTCTTTGTTCCATCTTCTTGATTTTAGTAATAATCATTGTAACTTTTAAGAATGGAACATGACATAATGGCTTGGATATTTGTTTCTCTATTGATTTTTGATATAACACATATATTTTTCAAACTTTGGTTGGCCAATATTTTGTTTTTCTGATCAATGTCTGTTCTATTCACCTATGAACTCTTAAATCAGATCATTTGTTTGATTCTGAGCTGCTTTCTTACACACTGATGTTGAATCATCAATACATAATATAATTCCTAAATATCTATTGGTTTAACATAAGTTCATTTGCATACTTTAGGTTCTTTCATATGTGTTTATGTTCATATCCAAAAAATGTTCTGCAAAATGATGTTCTAAAGTATTTTTCTAAAGTCTTCTTCCGGCAATTCCATATTATTGCTGCTGGAAACATGTTACTGCAGAGTTTCAAACATTTTGGGGGGGGGTGATATCTGACATCAGTTTCCAATATTGAGTAGTTAATTTTTCTAATATTATTCATCCCTTTGTTTTGGTGTCATGGATAATTCTGATAACCATTTTGATAAACCAAAGAAGCCAAACACATAGCAACATACTACACCATTTCCCTAATTTGTGAATTAGAAAAAAAGTGTTTAGTTGAGTAGATGAATGCTTAGGAGAAGCTAAAGAAAACATAGAAGTGCAGTTGCTTAGATAAAAACAAAAGATTAGGACAATTTTGCACTTACATTTCAATTTTTTGTATCTTACAATATAATAGTGTTTGTAACCATATTTTAAAGTAACTAGGAGATTTGAAATGTTATCATCATTACAGAATGACAATTTTTAACTGAAGACAATATTTAACTATTTAAATATCAAAGCATATATATAGATATATTACAAATTGCTACAATATTTTTCATAAATATTTAAAATTAGGTATTAATTTAAGATAAAATGTTGTCTGGAGAGATGTGTCAGTGCCTAAAAGCACTTGATGCTCATGTAAGGACCAAGATTCAATTCCAAGAAACTACCTTGATAGCTGACAAATTACTGCAATTGTAGTTTTTCTGGATATGATGTCAACTTCTGGTTTCCGAGGATACCAGAAATGCAAATACTAAAAGGCAATCAAAATATTATTACACATGAAATAAAATTAATAAATCTAAAATAAATTAATAAATAGAAATAAAAATTAAACCAATATAAGAAATATTATAAAAATGAGGTTTTTAAATTTATAGAAACAGAGAGAGAGAGACAGAGAAACAGAAAGAAACTTCATCTCTTGTGGTCAAAAACAGAAGAACAGCTTGCGAGAGCTGGTTAGTTCCTTCTACCAAGTACTTCCAGGAATCAAAATTAGGTCATCAGGCTAAGTAAAAGTTCTCCTCTGATGTGATATCTTGCAGAGCTGCTTGCAATTTCTTAATATTCCTTATTTCTTTCTACAGAAAAATTAGACTTTATACTATGGTGTCTTCCATTGTTGTCATAACAAATAATTAGAAAATTAACAGGTTACTATAAAGAAAGACATTTTTTAAACATTTTGTCTTTCTTCATTTGGTATGGATATTTTATTTGGATCTATTTCTGTAACTATGTTCATGCCTGGTGTTCATAGATGCCAGATTAGGGCATCAGATGTGCTGAGTCTAGTGTCACAAATGATTGTGACCCCATGTAGTACTGAGAACTGAATCTGGCTTCTCCAGTGTGGCAGCTACTGCTCTTCACAACTGAGCCATCACTACAACCCTTTTATTTGATTCTTTTGTTATTTATGCACATACATTTAGAATGTGTCTCTGTTTCTATTCTCACAGTTCTGACAAGGAATCATTTTCCAACATTGAGACTCTGGGAAAAATAAATCAATTTCTAACACTCTTCAGGTATTAAAAGAGTAAAATTTCTAATGGAACTTGTAAATGAGGTTCAGTGAAAACATTGAAATTGAGCAGTCTCTGTGTGCAAAAACCATTTATTAGAGGATAACCTGACAGGCTGCTTCAGAGAGCAGTAGTTGAAAAGATTTGTGTGAAAGAATAGTGATCACAAGAATTTTGGCATTTTTAACTTTTCTTTGGATCATGAAATATTATTTATAGGAAGAAGCAGAAAATAAATGTTAAGATTTAGGGAAGGTCCATCAAAAGACTCATAATTAAGATAGGTTAAACTATTGTCTAAGAACTTGCTAGTAAATTTGGGGCTTCTCAAACATCCATACATGATATTAAATTTGGGTTACATGATAAAAAACTTCCTTTAGAACATTGAAATACTGGGTAAATAACTATACCAACAGAATACACACACACACACACACACACACACACACACACACACATATAAAAGGAAAGCATGTATGCATTGGGTATAGTGTTCATTCATTCATTCATTCATAAATACAGGTACATTAAAGTCAACCTACAAATTGCTTTAAATTGAAATTGAAGACTATAAAACTTTTAGAAGAGTTATTCTTTACAGAAATTGGTTTCTCCAAAGAATATATCTGAATTCTGTTTCTTTGGGTAAAGAACTGCCATTGTCTTTGAACTGTGCTTGATATAAAGTCATGTTTTTATTAAAATTCTAATCTTTTTCTACTCTTTTCTTTCTAATAAATATGAGTAAAACAGAGAACATAAGAGATTTTAGCAAGAAATTCAGTCAATGGCATTGCAAATTATAATCACCAATGAGCAATTATTAATTTGCAATCTCTCCTTGTACACAGTTACTAAGATCCATTATCTTATGTCAGCACTAATTAAAATTCTAAACACTTTATAAATTTCTACACTTTTGATGTTTTTATTAACAGAGAGAAATATAGTTAAATTTAAAATATGCTTTGTCATATTGTCCAATCATTTGTTCAAAGGTTCTTATGAGGATATATCTAGTAGTTACTGAGGAATTACATTATTAATATAAATATGTTTTTACTTATGTCTCAGAAGCTTTGCATAATGTGATGTTCTCTGAGTCTTCTTTGAAAACTACCTCACTTCATTCATTATTGCCTCAAATATACAGTATATAGAAATTCCTTTTTTTAATATGCATACATATAAACAATTTCACATATAATTAAATGTATATAAATATAGAGATATACTTTGTACGTAATACATGTTTCCATGCACATATATGGTATAATATATAAAGGGAGTGCCATACTGAAAATATTTTAGGTGTGTGATTCTCCAGCTTCTAGACATATTTCTAAAAATTGATAGTGAGTTTCATCTGCTCTACAAGGCTCAAGGGACCTGAAAAATATATGAAACTACGAGGAATTTTATATCACAATATCTTACCTGTCAACTTTTTGAAAAATTATAAACACCTTTCAAAATTTTGAAAAAGATAAATAAATATAAGAATACTGCATGGTATACAAGCAATGTTGATTTGTATTTTTACCTATAACATGGAAGTGTTAAGAGAAAATTACAGCTTAAAAATATTTTCCTTTTGCTCATTTAGAATAAATTACCACCATTGATTGGTTGGGTCTTTACAAGGAATTCTTAAAATATATTTCCTGTCCAAAGAGTGTGCTTAAAGAAAATGTCAGCATTAAATTGGACAGTGAAAATGTAGAATTGTGCAATACATCCCCAACTGATACATTGATAACAACACCTTGGGGATCACTGTGGCAGAGAAGATGGGGTTGTTGCATGAGCCAGAGAACCAGGATATTTTCTATAAGAGTGTGTCTTCTAGAAATGGCAGAAGAGTAACACTTACGAATTCTTATAAACATGGCTGCCTAAACAGGGCATGGACAAGGAACATGTCCATATGCATGCATATGTGGAAGAATTAAATCTTACTCTATACTAAGGAATGCTGGCAAGAGAGGAAGAATGTTCCCCAGGGAAGTACATACCAAACAGTCAGCCTTGAAAGCACATACCTACATCATACATACTTTGTAGGCTATATTTAGGAGTATATGTATAGATACAGATATAGTTGAGAGTGTGTATGTGTGTGTGTGTGTGTGTGTGTGTGTGAGAGAGAGAGAGAGAGAGAGAAAACAGTTAAAGAAATAAGATCATAAATTAGAGAGCAATGACTTTGAGAAATGGAAAGGATGACAGTGAAATTACATAATTATATTATAATTTTAAAAATTAGATAGAGGGAATTTCTTTTTAAAAAAATCTAACCTATAATATGACTTTTGATATTTGAGCTAATTATACTATGAAATATTATTTATTAATTTAAAGGTGAAATAATATCACACAGAGAAATTATTTCTTGCTATGAATTTTATCTGACAATAAAATAATATGTTATACTTTAGAGTTGAGGATCTTAACATTTAATAAAATCAGAAACTTTCAAGAAATTCCTCTCAGATCTTTCTTTTTATAGTTTTAAGTATAACACCACAAAAATTAAAGATGACTGATCTAATATTCAATATAGAGCTTATATTCTTAAGAACAAGAAAACAGTTACTTCAAACTGTTAGGAATGAAAGACACAACATGAAATTAGGTCAAATGACTGATAGAAGAGTGTTTTGGTCTGTCTCCTATAAAATAGTCAAGGTCAACTTCCCTGTGAAAAGTTTACATTTGATGTAAGAAATGATTAAAATTTGATCAATAAAAAAAGAAGACATTATAAAAGAAACTGAATCAGACACTAGGATGAGAAGGTATGTTGCCTAAATGAATTATACTAATAAATATTGTAATTTTCTTACATACTTCCATACACTTCACACTTAAGCACATACACCTATACACACAACTCCTCTTACACATGGGTTCATCCAAGTTACTAAAAAAATATTCTAACTACAATTTTTATTTTAACATTTAAAATATAACACATTCAGGGAAATAAATAATTGATTTTAGAAATGTTTTAGAAAAACCTTCAGCAAAGATGATTCTACTGGAATTTAAACATCTTGACATGCTTTACTCCATAGACCAGGGTGGGATGTGCGTGTGTGTGTGTGTGTGTGTGTGTGTGTGTGTGTGTGTGTAAATCATCTTCATCTTGGTCAGGAGTTATAACAGAGATAGAATTCAGACGGAGACCCTGAAGCCCAAGTGCACTACTCTACAGTGGTCTCTAGAGACTTTCTCTCACAACTTTCACATTTTTCTACTACTCCATACTCCAATGCTTAAGTATCAGTGAATTTGCAGTCACTCACAATGGAAAAATAATCTTTCAAATGTTATCCCCTTTCCCAGTCCCCCCCCACAGAAACCCCTTATCCTCCTCCCCTAATTCTAAGAGGGTGTTACCCCACCCATTCACCCACTCCCACCTCTCTGACCTTGCATTCCCCTATACTGGGGCATCAAGCCTTCACAGGGCCATGGGCCTCTCCTCCCATCAATGCATGACAAGGCCATCCTCTGCTACATATGCAAAATTCTTATGTCTATTTATGCCATTGGAGATTCATTATTATATAAATTGGATTATAGAGTCATCTTCTTCCTAGCTGTTAAAGCTGATTATTTTTGCCTTAGAATGATTACTATTGACATGAAACTTTTATGATTTATCATTTCCATAAGAACCTACAGGGTTCTATAAGCACATTCTGTGTAACTTAATTTCTGAACTTGATAAAAGAATCTCTGTGAACATCTCCCTAGGTTTTTTTTGTTGCATTTATATGCTCACAAGACTTTTAAATATCCTATTTCCTACCCTTTCTTTTACTTACTCAACATCAAGAGGTCCAGCAAAAGCAAGAGTATTAATAGCATCAACAGCAGCAACATGCCCAGGAACAACATTATCACTATCTCGCCAAACTGAGTAACATGATTTCAAGGCAAGTGAGCTGATTGCAAAGCAGCCTGTCCTATGAGCCAAATCTACTTTGTAAGATTCCCCTTATCAGTGAGTACATGCCATGCATGCCCTTTTGGGTCTGGGTTAAATCACTCAGGATGATACTTTCTAGTTCCATCCATTTGCCTACAAAATTCATGATGCCCTTACTTGTAATAGAAGAGTAGTATTCCATTGTGTGAATGTGTCACATGTTCTGTATTCATTCTTTGATTGATGGCCATCTGGGTTGCTGGCTTTAGGAATATGGCTGCTACAAAAATAATGGAGCAGTAGTTTTGGTGTGGTGTAACATCTTTTAGGTATATGCTCAGGAGTGGTATAGCTGGGTCTTCAGGTAGAACTATTTCCAGTTTTCTGAGAAGCCACCAGAGTGGTTATACAAGTTTACATTCCCACCAACAATGGAGGAGTTTCTCCACATCCTTGGAAGCATGTGCTGTTGCTTTGATTATTGATCTTGTCATTTTGATAGGTGTGTGGAGAAATTTCAGGATCATTTTAATTTACATTTTTCTGATGGAAAATGATGTTGAACATTTCTTTAAGGGCTTCTCAGTCATTCATGATTTCTCTGTTGAGAATCTCTGTTTAGGTCTGTACCCCATTTTGAATTAGGATTTTTTTTTAAGTCTGAATTCTTGAGTTCTTTATATAGTTTTTGATATTATCCCTCTGCCAGATGTAAGGTTGTGAAGATCTTTTCCCAAGTGAGGATGCTTGAATCCCAGTTAGAAGGGGAAGCAAAATAGTTATGTGAGGCTGAGGGAGGAAAGGACCCAGATGGGAGAGGGGGGGAGCAGAGCAGAAAGAAAAAGGGGGGATATCAGGTATTGGTAGGGACAAGAGAGAGACCCACAGGACCAGGAGAATGAATGGAAATATGCAGCTCACAGGAGTGGGAGATAGGGGGAAATCTCTAGGAAGTTCCAGAGACCTAGGATGGGAAAACTTCCAGGAGTCAATGTGGGTAACTTTAACTAAAATGACCAACCGTAAGCATATAGAACCTGAACCTACCACATTCAGCAGCCAGACAGGACCCTAGTGAGAATGTGGGGAAGCCAACCCACCTACAAAATTTTCAACCCAAAATTGGTTCTTTCTAAAAGAAATGCAGAGGAAAATTGGAGCAGAAACTTAAAGATGGCTGAGCATACCAATTTGTGACCCATCTTATGGGCAGTCACCAACCTGTGACACTATTACTGATGCTATGTTACACTTACAGACAGCAGCTTATCATAGATGTCTTCTGAGAGGCTATACCTAGCAGCTGACTGAGAAAGATGCAGATTCACACAGCAAAACATTGATGGTGGTCGCAACTCCTATGGAAGAGTTCAAGAGGATTGACAGAACTGAAAGGGATGGAAACTTACCAAAAGACCAATAGTGTCTGCTAAGCCGAAGCCCTGGGAGTTACTAGAGAACTTGCTACCGCCCAAAGAGCAGAACACAGGCTGGAAATAGGACAAACAGATGTGGCAGAGGGCTGCCTTTTCTGGCCTTTTTGGGAGAAGATGTGTCTAATTCTGTAGAGACTTGGTACCCCAGGGTAGGAAAATATGGGAAAGTTCTCTCTCAGAGGTGAAGCAGAAAGGAGATGGAGGAGGAGTCCAATAAGGAGGGACCAGGAATGGAAACAGCATTTGGAATGTAAATAAATAATTTAATTTTAAAAATTAAAACAAAACAAAACAAGATTCTTCTTAACGTCTATCATCTTTCTTACACCAAATTCATAAACACATTTTTGATTTTTTTCTGCAAGTATTCAATGAATTATACAAATTAACCACACAAACAGCTCACAAAGCATGTGGCACATTTTCTGGCCTCTTTCTCCAACCTCTCTCCATGTTTCATATTATTTGATAAAATTTATAGGCATATGGTTGATCATCTTTTATCTTTTGAGGAATAAGGGTGTTGCTCTCTGTAATAAGTGTTGTTACAAGGGAGCTAGGTGAATAGTCTATACACGCAGATTGCAAGCCTGGGACCTTACTTTCTCAAATCTCCCTGAAGTCACACTCAGATTTTAGACAGTGCTCTAAGTCCCTTTCCTCTGCCTGGTTTTGCTAAAACAGTAATTCAGGCATTGGAGAAGGAAATAAGAAAATGATCCTTTTGTTGAACTTTTTAATTTTTTTTTAACTTTCATATTATTTAGAATGATTTAGAAGTATTGGTCGTAGATCTCTCTCTCTTTTTTTGATTTTCATATTTTATTTACATTTCAAATGTTACCCCCTTTCCAGATCTCCCCTTTGGAACCTCCCCATTCCCTCTGCCCTCCCCCTGCCATTATGGGGATATTCTCCAAACCACATACCCACCCACCAACTCTCGTCTTCCCTCCTTGTCATTCTCCTATACTGGGGGATCTAACATCCTCAGGTCAAAGGACCTCTTCTCCCCCTGATGGCCAACAAGACCCTCCTCTGCCGCATTTGTGGCCAGCACCAAGGGTCTCTCCATGTGTATTCTTTGGTTGGTATATCAGTCTCCAGGAGTATCGGGAGGGGTGGGTTAGGCCAGTTGCCATTGTTGCTACCTCCCTGGGGCTGCACACTCCCTCAGTTCCTTCAGTCCTTTCTCCAAGTACTCCATCTGAGACCTCACACTCAGTCCTACTGTTGCTGCAAAGTGACTCTTGGGAATTTCAAACTTTTGGGCTAATAACCACTTAACAGTGAGTACATACCATGTTCATTCTTTTGTGACTGTGTTACCTCGCTCAGGATAATATTTTCAAGATCCATCCATTTGTCTGAGAATTTCATGAAGTCATTGTTTTTAATAGCTGAGTAGTATTCCATTGTGTAAATGGACCACATTTTCTTTATCCATTCCTCTGTGGAGGGACATCTGGGTTGTTTCCAGTTTCTGGATATTATAAATATGGCTGCTATGAACATAGTGGAACATGTGTCTTTATTTCATATTGGAACATCTTCTGGGTATATGCCTAGAAATGGAATAGCTGGATCCTAAGGTAGTATTATGTTCATTTTTCTGAGGGTCCGCCAAACTGATTTCCCGAGAGATTGTATCAATATGCATTCCCACCAGCAATGGAGGAGTGTTCCTCTTTCTCCACATCCTCACCAAGATCTGCTGTCACCTTAGTTTTTGATCTTAGCCATTCTGACTGGTGTGAGGTGAAATCTCAGGGTTGTTTTGATTTGCATTTCCCTGATGACTAAGGATGTTGAACATTTCTTTAGGTGCTTCTTGGCCATTCGAATTTCCTCAGTTGAGAATTCTCTGTTTAGCTCTCTTCCCCATTTTTTGATAGGTTTATTTGGATCTTTGGAGTCTAACTTCTTGAGTTCTTTGTATATTCTGGATATAACCCTCTATTGGATGTCCCATGCTCATGGGTTGGCAGGATTAACATAGTTAAAATGGTCATCCTGCTGAAAGCAATACACAGACTCAATGCTATCCCCATCAAAATCCCAACTCAATTCTTCATAGACCTAGAAAAAGCAATTCTCAAATTCATATGGAATAACAAAAAAAAAACAGGATAGCAAAAACTATCCTCAACAATAAAAGGTCTTCTGGGGGAATCAGCCTCCCTGATTTCACAGAGCAGTAGTGATAAAAACTGCATGGTATTGGTACAGTGATAGGCAGGTAGATCAATGGATTAGAATGGAAGACCCAGAAATGAACCCACACACTTATGGTCACTTGATCTTTGAGAAAGGAGCTAAAACCATACAGTGAAAAAAAGACAGCATCTTCAACAAATGTTGCTGGTTCAACTGGCGGTCTACATGTAGAAGATTGCAAATTGATCCATTCTTATCTTCCTGTACAAAGCTCAAGTCCAAGTGGATCAAGGACTTTCACATAAAACCAGATACACTGAATCTAATAGAAGAGAAAGTGGGGAAGAGTCTAGAACACTTGGGCACAGGGGATATGTTCTTGAACAGAACACCAATGGCTTATGCTCTAAGATCAAGAATTGACAGATGGGACCTCATAAAATTACAAAGCTTCTGTAAGGCAAAGGACAGTGTAACAGGACAAAAAGGCAACCTACAGATTGGGAAAAGATCTTTACCAATCCTACATCTGATAGAGGGCTAATATCCAATGTATACATAGCTCTCTTAAAGTCTGGAAAAATTCTGCTGTGAATGTACCTGCTTTTGGCTTTGTTAGTTACAAGACTTATTAGTATTTCAAACTCATAGTTTGAAATCTGGTAACAGTATTAATCTTTGTTTTTACATATTTTAATGTATAACATGGGTGTTTAAAATATCCCCTTTTGATTTTCTCAATATCTTTTGTGCTTCCTGCAATGGCTCCTTGTTCAGCTGTGATTTAATAATTTAGTTCACTGCCTTTTTCCTTACTTCTCTTTCTTCTTTCTTTATTTCGTGTTTTCCTTTCTGTCTTTCTGTCTTTCTTATTTTGTTAACTGTGCCAAAAGCTTTTCAATTTTTTTTTCATTTTCAAAAACTAATGTTTGTGATTCACCTATGCATTGTTTTTTTCTTTTTATTTAATAGTTTCTGCTCTAGCATTCATTTATTTTTGCCTTTTCAGTTTTGGTTTTGTTTGTGCTTGTCTTTCCATATTCATAAGCTATAGTTTCATTAAGTCATTTATTTGTTCATTATTTGATTTTTTAATATACATAATTAGAGCCATTAATTTTATATGTGGTATTGATTTCAAGATGTTAAAAAAGTATTTTATTTTGTTTTGTTTTAATTATCTATATTTTTATTTATTCTTGATTTCTTCTTTGACCTATTCTTTATTTAATATTGTATTTTCAATCTCCAAAGTTTCCTATAGCAACTAGAATGTATCTCTCTACTGCATTTGAGATTATTGAATTGTAGTTAGCATACACATGGAATTTTAATTTTTGATGTTTACTGGACTCCATTTTGTGTCTCATAATCTCATATTTTAGAGATGCTGTCATAAGCTGTTGAGTACTATGTATGTTTGGCATTTTAGTGAAATATTTACTAAATATTTGTTAGGTCAGTTTTGGTATATAATGACATTTAATTCTGATGTTTCTTTATTAAATTATTTTCAAGATGACTAATCTGGAGAAAATATAGTATTAAAAATACCAACTACTACTAAGTTGTGGGTAATTTTTGTTCCAAAGTTTCATGTCATGCTTTAAATAAAATTGAGTTTTCCAGAGTTTAGTGCATATGCTTTGGTTATGAAACCTTTATTAGTTGTTCATTTTATCAGAGTGGAGTATTCTTCTCCTTTATCTCCTGTGGACTATTTTAGTTAGGATTTATTTTTTTTTTTTTTGAACTGTAAGTGTAATGGTATTGTACCTAAATATTTTCTGCCCAAACATAAATCTTTGCTTGTAATATTTGATTTTGTCCTGTCACTTTAAGGTAGCTCCTGTCTATCAATGTAAAGAGGGTTTATTGTAGATGCCAAAATGATGGATCATTTTATTTCTGAATCAACTCAGCCAGCCTGTGTGTGTTGATCAGGAAACTGATGAAATTACTATTTAATATTATTATAAAAAATTATGTTTTAAGTACTATTATTTTTACTTTTCAGTTTGTGTTCTTGTTCCTATTTTATGTTTCAGTAATGTTACTGTCATTTGTTGATTTTCTATATTCTCTGTAATCTTAAGTATTGCTTCTAGTATTTTCTGTAGTGTTGGTTTGGTCAATATGAATTTCTAGTCAGTTTATATCATGGAAATTTTTTCTTGTTCTTTTGTCTTGTTTTTATTCTATTAGAACAGATAGCTTTACTAAATAAAATAGTCTTGAATCAGTAGCATTTGTCTTTTGGAACTTATTATTCATTTCTTCAGGTACTTTCACTTTTAGACTCCATTTTTAAGAAAGCTGTTATTTGGAATGTTTATTTATATCGGACTCATGATTATTCCTTTGTAGCTTAAAATATTCTCTCTTCATCCTGTATGAAGTATTTTAACTATAATATGATGTAGTGAGTTTATTTTTTCATCTTGTGCCTTTAATGTCCCGTGTGCTTCTTGTACATGTCTTTCCTTAGTTTGGGAAATTTGTTTCTATGATCTCATTGAAGTCATTGACTTGAAGAAACTACAACAACTTTACTAAGCCAGCATAATTTCTTACAACAATCTATAAGCATTTGTCCTTATACCCACAGATAAATTCACTCTTACCCTCTGATCAAGGAAACATATTTTTGCAACAGATGAGACCACTACAGAAAGCCACAGTCAATTAACGTGCAGAGTCACATATATACATCTACATAATGCTTAGACACTTTGGGCTTTGAAAATGTTGCAGAAAAAGGGGTCAAAGATCCAAGGATCCAGATTCAAAAGATTAGAGGATTTTCTGTAAGATTCTGTCTTTTAGTAACACCAGAATTTACACTCATAAAATCTTACTACCTTCCCAAACATCAACTCAACCAGGACAACAATGGATAGAGCGAGACATGCCAAAGAAGATGTGAGTCCTCCACACTATACAATGAACAACTGAGGAAATCTTTGCATTTTTATTCAGCCTTTCATTTGTAGGGCTAGACATCACTCAGACATTTGTTTGTATCTTCTTTAATCCTATGAGATGTTTCTTGATAGCTTCTTGACAATCCTGGAATTCTTTAGTTACTTTTATGATTTAAACTTTTATATGATTGGTGAACACGTCTTTAGAGCATATTGTCTTGGTTCTTTATATTGATTACATGTTTTAAAGGTGACTTAAACTTGTAGATAGTTTTTGTTTCTTAGTTGTTTGGTTGTCTGACATGAATTTCAAACTTGCCTCTGGTTTTTATTTTATTAATGGCAAATGTAGTTGACTTTAGATTAAGTATGAAGATTCATATGTCAAAGATTTGGACACAGTATTATTGAAGATTCCAGGAGCAGGAAGTTTCTAATTTTGTGCTAA